>CM077288.1:18314323-18391823 GCA_039654925.1 Anguilla pacifica
TGACTAATCAGAAACACCTGTGAAGCAATTTGTCCCAAACATTATGGAGCTCACTGTATGAATATATCTGCTTAAATTCAATTAAATTCAGTGGCTTATTTGTCATTGGAGTTGCCAAAGCTCAATCATACTTTCAACAAACATCATGAAACTGATAAAAAAGGACATAGTTCAAATAGTAAAATAGGTACAGCAAGATGTATTCTTTCTGAAAGAGAATGGGCATTGTTTGAACAGTCGGTCACACAACGATGAATCTAGTTAGTTCAACTGAAATAAATGTCTTCATATTTCTGATAAACAAAGTGGCTGAGGACAGAAACACACACACACTCACACACATGCACACTCTGAAAAAAGTGCAACTACAGTAACAAAAACAGAACTGTTGCTTCGTCTGAACACCACTGTCTTCGCTGCACACCAACTGTCTCTCCTCTCCCCTCCCACTCCCTTTTCCACTGAACCACCACTCTTCCACTTAAATAACTGAGAACGCTCTTAGAACAGCTATATTAGTCAGAATTAACAACATTTTAAAATTATATATTCACCGTTGCTTGACGTGTTAAACGTTTTTTGTCAACGGAAAAAAAATTTAAGGGCTACAGCTGTCTCACTCAGACTCACTTGCAAAATAAATTACTAATTTCAAGACACTTCTTGGTTACATAAATGTACTTGGAATTGAATGGAAAAAAATAATCGTTCATTGTTGAAAGCAATGCCTTTCAGCATATACCCTTCTACAGGGTTTGGTGGCTACATGCCAAAATGTGTTGGTTTTAACAAAAAAGGGATTACTTTCTTCAGGCCAACCCAAAGTATAGCTGGAGGTTTTGATTTTCATTCCTGCTGCTGCCTATTCCATGCGCCTTTGTAGCTTAGTGAAGAAGCCGCAGTGCTCTCCACGTTTAAACGAAGGGTACATCATAAAAATAAGCGAAACTGTCTTCCCTCCCTCACCTCATGATGAAGTTGTGCCTGTCAATCAACCTGCCGTACCCCGCCCCCCGCAGGTTGCCGGAGTTTCCCACCACGGCACAGCGCTGGCAGCGGCCGGGGTCCCAGGACCCGTAGGGGGAGTGGCCCGGGATCACCTGGAAGAGGCGCGACAGCACCTGCTGTATGCTGTGGGGCTTGAACTGTGGCTGCAGCATCTGTAGGGGGCGACAGAGAGGCGGGAGAAATCCCAGATCAGAAGCCCACCAGGACAGCACACGACAGGTGAAAATCAGGTGGAAAATCCAGGTTCGGAAAGTAAGAGTCCTCCCCAGTATTCTGTTCCAATCACCTGGATTTTCTAATTAGCACAATTCTTCATCCAGAAGGTAGAACTAATTAGTGAAATCATCTGAGCTCATGGGAGCAAGAAACACATGGCAAGACTTACTTTCTGACCTCTGGACTTTCCACCGCTGGTGAAAATACACTACAATGTATCTTTTTACAAAAAACAAATGAGCTCCAAATAAATCTACCAATGAGCATATCAAAGAATAGGCTTTTTATCGGTGATGACAGAAAGTAAATCCACACGTGTTTGTAAAATGGTCTAGATTTAACTCGTCTCAAAAATCAGCCTAGTCAAACAAACGAATATTAATTCGTTGGAAACCTCTGCTTTTTGGGCCATTATCAAATTTAGACTATTCTACAAACGCATGTGTGAGTTTATTTTCCTTCATTGTCTGTATGTCTACCCACCACCTGAAAAAATATATTTTCATCGCTTTAATTTTGAGGTGAGCATGTCTACTGGCCTTTATGCTTCATAGGCGCATAACAAAAGGTACACTTTTACTCCCCAATGTGATTAATAAATGAGCACCTAACAGTTCAGCAACTTTTCCACCACACGAAGAACCCAAAATCAGAGAAAATCAGGTGTTGAATGCCGCAGTAAACTAAAATGAAGCATGAGCCGGACGCAGCTTTGTTTACTCCACAGCGCAGTTAATAAAAAAGCACCACATACAAACGACGTTTCCATTCGCTGCAGCTTCTCATCAGCTTGACGGAGAGCCGCACAACGGCCAAAAGCGTCGCTTACATCTGGCGCTAATAAAGAACTGCCCGGAGGAGTAAACAAAGTGCGCGCCGATCATCCTTCACGTTCAGCCTGCCACCGAGATCGGCGACCGCCAAAGTTTCCTGTGTGCGTTTTGTTATTTTCCGTGATGGCGCAGAGGCGCGGTCCGTACAGGGAAAAGAGCCGAGCAACCTAGATCACGTATGTAACGCGTGCAGCGAACGAACATTTCAAATGCACGCGTTTGAAACTGTGCCTGTCTCTGGGAAGGGACGAAATCAGGAGAGTTACAGAACGAAGGAACATAGATGGAGGAGAGATGACGCGGACAGACGGAAGCGATGGAGCCTGATCTGCAACAGAGATGAGACTGAGCGTGGCCTCCAGCCTCTCCTGTGCTTCTACCTGGAGACCGATACATCCTGTTCCCGCCCCCCTGCACTCCCCCGCCCCAATGTTCACGGCTGGTGCCACAGCCTGGCAGAAGCACCTGGCACGGCTCGTCCTGCGGACAAGCAGCTGATTTCCGACACATGTTCCCTGCCACATCCGCCAGGCTGGCCACTCCATTTCGGCTCTCAGTAGTTCACTGTGACCCTCAACAAAAATCTTCCTTCTATCTAATCAAGATACTCAAAGTGTCATTTTGTATGTGGGTTCTAATGGCATTAGAGCAAAAAGTCAGATGTTTTAAAAGCTGATTTTCAGAACTACTCTAGCTACCCTTTAACACACGGGAAAACGAGTAGTTATCACTGGTCCCCTCCGCACTTTCCGGAGAGGCATAGAGAAGTGGTTCAAGTTGTTCTCACTTCACACTTGGCTGAGAGACCACTGCACTTCCACTGGAGCCCCTTACACTGACAATTTTGATTTATTCAGGAAGAGGCCTGCCTTCTTCAGGCAAGATGGTATTCATTCAAATAGGAGGCGTGCCCAGATGCTCTCTGAGAACACCACAGCTGGCCTCAAGCCATGATGGTCTCTGCGTGCTGTTTCTTCCAGGGTCTGAGCAGAGCACTCCTCAAATTTCTATAGGATCTGCCTCTCAATCCCAAGGATGTCCTTTTAATTTTACCACTAACCAGCACGCTGGTCCGGATTCAGTAGGGACTTTTATAGCTATACAAATCTGAATGCAAACACAGCAAACAGATTTATTAATAGCTTGGGATAACTCTAGATCACCCAGTCTATTGGTCATCAAAAGCCCTACTGTAAATATCATTCCTAGTGTCCTATGTATTGCACGTCTGCCTCGGCAGAAATTTTGACCGACAGTAATGTACAGCAAAAAAATCTTGTACAAATAAATACTCAGCCTTCCGACATTTTGTTATAATAGTACGTCTGAATTAGAATCACCACAAGATTATTTTAAAACATGTCATGGGATAGGACTATTGCCCTTAAATATTAGGAGCCTAATCCCAAGGTTGGACTTTGTTCATGTTTTAATTGATGGCTCAGAAAAAACGTTTCAAATTCGGACACATTCATTGATGAATATAATTTATTATGTCGGATAGAAAATTTAAAGGAGGAGGGGTTTTGATATTTGTAAATGATTGTGTTGCTGTATCTGAACTTGCTGCTGCCTCATTGTCTAAGCAGTCTGAATATATTGTTCTTGACATCTGCATAGGGGGGACGCCCATTTTTACTATTATTGGTATTTACCGTCCTCCCTCAGCAATTAGTGAGGCATTAGAAGACACTTGCAAATTAATGTCAAATTATGCTTCGTCCAAATTGATTGTTATGGGTGATTTCAATTTTGACGGGCTCTCTAAAAAGGCTGAAAGAAATTTGCTTTGATTTAAATTTTACACAAGACCCACAAGGCGCTGATTGATATTTTAATGTATTGACAAATAGGCTAGCTCAATACATCAGTGTCGACTGTCTAATTGCATGTATCCAAAATGCCAGAAAATGAAAATGTAGCACCAGTGTTATTACAAAATGAAACTTCAAACATTTTTTTAAACTGGGTTTTCTTCATGAACTTTATTAGTCTGACTTAGAAAGAAATTGTTACATCTCTGATTCTGACCAATCCCTGGACCATTTCTCTCATGTATTTAATTCCATTGCTGATAAACATGCCCCCTATAAGAACTTCGGGATTAAAAACCGGTTTAACCCCTGGGTTTCCTCAGATCTTTCTGCAGCTATGCATATCAGCGAAAAGCGTGGTCCAAAGCTAGAATGACTGGCACTCCAGCTAACTAGCTGAGCTTTAGGCAACTGAGGAACCAACACATTTCCATGATAAGGAAAGCAAAGTCTGGTTATACCTGACCTCTCTTTCAAGCTGTAATGGAGATGCACGTAGATTCAGGAAAACTGTGAAATCTTTGAAAAAAAATCCCACCACTACTCTTCCTTCTAGCATTTTCAGTGAAAATGATTTTATTATAAATAAAACAGATATTGCAGAAGGTTTTCATCATCATTTCATCTCCTCTGGCCATGTGTTTGATAGGCTGTCTGTTGACATTGCTCCAGATAACCATACCCTTAGCCCAGTAACAGAAATTTCATCCAACCCATTGTGTCCAATCAAATTTTCTTTTAGACCTGTAAGTTGCAATGGAGTTTATAATGCACTGGCAAGCATACATACAAGGAAGTCAGTGAGAGAAGCCAATCTTGATTCTTGCTCTTTCGCAAACAGAAGGAAACTGCATTCCGTTTCTGTTTATCTATAAGTCCCGACTTAAGAAACGTCCCCAATATCTCTCATCTTTAATTACTTTTAAATCCAGTAATTATGATACCAGCTCTCAGGTCTTTTTAAGTTTAGATACACCACATGTAGACACTAAGCTGGGGAAAACAGGTTTTCAGTACTATGCTGCTCACAGATGGAATACATTTTTTAAAACTTGGAAATCACAATCTCTTGTCCCCTTATAAAATTTGAAGTATTATACATGAATTTTCTTAATGTCGTATGTAGTTGCTTCCTTTGATATATCCCTGCATGATGTTTTACTACTGAATGTTAACTTGTGATTTAATTGTACTTGCCAGTTTTTATACATGTCTTATTTGGTTGCAGGTATCTTGACCTCAACAAGACTACATAAAAATAAAGGATAGGTAAATAAATGAGTAAAATAAAAATGTAACTGCCTTACATTATAACACAGCGAATATAACTGCCTTACTCGTAATACAGTGTCTATAACTGCCTTACTTCGTAACACATTATAACAGGCTTACCTAATAAAATAGTGAATGTAACTGCCTTTTGCCTTAAAAGAGTGAAATATGCACATTTACTCTAAACCTTAGTGAATATAGCCGCCTTATCCATTACCATAATGAATACAATGCCTAACCCTCGGTTGGGGGCAATTCAATTTAGTCAGTTCAGAAAAGCAATTAAAATTCAATTTGGGCACTGAGAAATACCAATAATACTCTTTTATGATTTTCGAATGAATACATTTGAATTCATTTTCTCAACGGAAATGGAACTGACCCCAACTCTGTTCCTTCACGTGTGCACTGGCTCCTGCTGCCTTGACATGAATATACTGACTGTACATAGGATTAAATTCCAACTGCTGCTACAATGTAGAGAATTTGCTCTTACCTGACTTATTTTGTAATACTGTACATGCCGTCTGGCACTGTGATATTATGAATTTGCTTTTGACTTCAGTTGTACGCTCAGGAAATCACTAAGCATGTCTGTTCCCCCTACCACCTCTTCTTATCTTTCTTATCATTCCCACTCCCTCCTTCTCTATGTTATGTGCTCCTGTTTTTTTATTTTTGCGGAAATGAGTTTGCTGTAATTTTTCTTCTTTTGTCCAGTAGGAGTCGCCCTCTCCACGGGCCGAAGCGGGTGCGCGCACAGGCGTGTGCACTGGTCGGTTCCGGGTGCAGATTGCCGTAATTGGCCGTAAAAGATGGCGATTCGGGACGTCGTTCTCTCTCTCTTTGTTCTTGTAGAGACGCTACAAGCAGCGACTACCGACCACTGTGTCTTGTCTTGTTTTGTTTAACAGTCAACATTGTTCTTTGTCAAAAATCACATTGCATACTTCAGACCATGTGGTAAGGTTTTCTTTTCTTTTGCACCTTTTTATTGTAGTTAGTCAGGGTAGGGTAGCAGCGGACCGGAAGACTCACTTCCCCCTTTCTCCCCTTTAATTTGATTTTTCTCTTGTCCCATCCTCCACGGTAGTGAGGGCAGAACTTATGTTACATTTAGACAGCGAGCGTTAGGTTAGATCTGCTGACTCTGTCCTGCCTGTTTGTTTGTGGGTGTTTGTATTGGGTTATTGGGGTTTGTAATAAGTATATACTTTGTATTCTGGCAAAGAACGTTGTGGTGTATTTAAATGTGTTGGCCTATGGGCTGGCAGCCGGCTACTGAAACTCGGCAGCCTGGGGACGTAACCCTCTACACTTCCTTCCTCACTTCACTCTATCTTCAGTTTTTACTGAGCAATGTTATTGCTTTTAGCAACAAGTGCCTTTTAGCTCCTGATCCTTATATGTCTGTTTTTTTTTTTTTTTTTTGGTATGTTTTTAATATGAAACTTTTATTTTTCTGCTGCCATCTTGACCAGGACTCCCTGGCAGAAGAGATATTGTATCTAAATGGGACCTTAAATAAAGGATAATAAAATAAAATAATTAAATCTTGAGGCAAGAACCGTGGCTTTATCCTGGATTTGATTTGCACAACGAGGCTCGACTTTTCCCCACAGGATTTTAAGGCACGGTTTCAGTTTATTTCATTTTAGTGGAATTCCTCAACGTTTCTTTTGAGCAGGCACGCCCTCTCCTTTCCTCGGCTGAGTGGCCAGTACGATCCTGCTCCAACTTACAAACACAGACCAGAGATCTCAGCACACATACCAGGGATCTTATTATAAACAGACCGGCGGGCAAGTAACGGAAAGAGAGGTGAAACGAGAGAAAAACAGAGAACAAGAGAGACAGAAAGAGATAGACAGAGACAACGAGAAAGAGGGAAATAGTGAGAGACAGAAAAAAGAGAGAGAGGGAAGGAGACAACAAAAGAAAATCCAAAGGTGAAAAGAGAAGTAAGGAGGAAAGAGATGAGAATAGTGAGGTTGAAGGGAGAAAGACTGAAGAGCTGTGAGGAGAAGAGGAAAGGAGATCCTGTTGAGGAGTTGTGTGTCAAGGGCAGCTCACTTACCACCCACCAGTAGTACACGTCGGAAGGAAGCTGGATATTGTCCCGGGTCCAGACGGGTGAGATATCAGGGTCGTAATTTTCGTCGAACCATTCCGAGACGCCGGGGTCCCCCACGCAGCGCTGGCAGGCGCAGGTTTTGGGCTGGCCGCCACCTTGTGGGCCGAGCCGGTGGGTGCCAGTGTAGCTGGGCACCAGCTTGACCCGCCGCGACTCCTCCCAGCTCGGGGGATCCAGGTATGGCAACCCGGTGCCGCCCCGGAGGGAGAGGGAGAAGAGCAGGGAGGTGAGGAAGAGCAGGGCCAGGGACCCCAGCAGTACCCAGACGCGCAAGGAGCAGCGCATGGCTGGCCCTCCTGCTCCACCCGCACCCGCACCCGGTCCTGATCCCCACGACCTCTGAGCCCGCCCCACGCCGCCCCACCCCCACCCCCACCCCTGCTCACGATGTTGCGTGACGCCTGGGGTCGGGCCCCCCCAGTCCCATCTGCCTCCGCCGCCACCTGCCACCACCCCCCCCACGCTTGTCTGGCCTCCGTTCAGCCTCCCAGCCTCCCCGCCCAGCCCAGAAGGAAAAGAGGCAAGTCAACACCTCAATCTTCGACCGCCCCTCTTGTTCCCACCTTACAGGACCAGCAGGGGTCAGTGTTTCTGTCCTTCTGCTCTCTCCCTACACAGTAGCATGCACTAGTGTGACCCCCCCCCCCCAAGTCTAGCCAACAAGTTCAGGGTCCTGTTCCTGCACGCATGTTGGCTGTACGTCCATCTGTCAGTTTGTCTCTATATCTCTCTTGTCTTGTCCTGTCTGTGCAGTAGACCTCCTGCTTAGCAGGTAGGTAGTCTAGAGGGACGCAGGTAGAAAGTCATTGGTTCCATGGTGGCCACACCCTCAGCCCCACCCCTTTTCCTTTGCCCCGTCCTTTGCAAACTTCTACACAGTGCGGGCGATTAGGAGGAGCTTCCGGAATGGTGTGGAAACAGGCAGCCAGGGGTCCAGCGAAAGAGTACGTGCAGAGTCCATGACCATTCCAGAGGAACGTGAGGTCCCAATTCTGCTCTGCGTTCCACCTCCGTGGTAGGGGGGTAAAACTGGGTTCCAGATGCTGTCAATCTGCCAAGTGCACTGAAGGACAAGAAAGAGAAGAAGAACAACAAGGAAGAATGCTTAGATGATGGAGGAGACCGCCAACCAGCCAGGACTGCCCACGCTACAGAAATGGTCCAATCGGATTGCAGTCCAGGGGAAGCCTTCAGGATCAGTCCAACCCCTGAAACAACTTTACCACTACCAGCCGTGGGAGAAAAAGACCGCTCACAAGAAAATACAAAATAACAAAAATCGAATTTATTCTGTTGAGGGGGCAAGGGGTTGGAGGGCATGGGGGCACAAGCTGCTCCCTAACCTCCGAGTCTCTCCTGACAGCCTGCAGTGGAGAGTAAGTAATGTGTGAGTGTGTGTGTGTGTGTGTGTGTGTGTTTTTGTGTGTGTGCACGAGTGTGTGCCTGTGTGTGTGTGTGTATGTGAGCATGTGTGTGTGTGTGTGTGTGTGTGTGTGTGTGTTTTTGCGTGTGAGTGTGTGAGTGTGTATATGTATACATGTGCTGCAGTGCTGTTGAGATTAATTGAATTCTGTATCCTTTGGGAGGACAGTGGGGAAGGTGGGGGCATTATACTTTGACCCCTGAGCTGCTAATCATCTAATCTAACCTAATCATCGCAACCACATCCTGCCCAACACGGCGCCCGTTATTACTCTACTATTCCCTCTCACTTCTCTTTCTCTTTCTCTATCTCCCTCTTACTTCTCTTTCTCTTTCTCTATCTCCCTCTCACTTCTCTTTCTCTTTCTCTATCTCCCTCTCACTTCTTTCTCTTTCTCTATTTCCCTCTCACTTCTCTTTCTCTATCTCCCTCTCTCTCAACTGCCCATAATGTCCTCCATCCTCCTCCAGATCCATTCTTATGTCTCTCAGCCAGTCCATCCTTCTCACCTGTGTGGTTAGTAAGTGCCCAGCTCTCTATCTGCGCAGACAGACAGATGGCCAGACTGGGCCTCCCTCTGAGACTCCTCTTTCAGGAATATGAGCCTCTTTCACTGCCTCCACTGCGCCCCAAATTCTCACCACTAGGGAAGGACGAAGGTCCTGGGGGCAGAGAAGAAGGGGAGGGAGAGAGGGATGGGGGAGAGAGGGGGGCGACAGAAAGAGAGAGTCAATACAGTAGTAATCTGTGTCTGTAATGGAAAGGGTGGAAAGAATTACGCTGCATTCAAAAACACTGCCGGTGGCGTTTCTTTGAGGACGTGACAAAGAGTGGGTGTTTTTTCCCTCCAGTGAGTACGCTGGGCTGCTGCGCGCTTGTGCTGTGTGCGTGCGTGTGCTGTGTGTGCTGTGTGTGTGTGAGACAGCATCACCCCTGCAGCAAGCCCGGGCCTTTTTGGCTGACTGCCCTCTCCTCTGAAACGCTCGTCTTTTCCTTATTCAGTTCCAGCACTTCACAAAAAACCGCGCTGCCGCCCGACAAATGATATTCATGAATTCAACCGGGCGACTTGTGCTCAGACCCCTCGATGTTCTTTGAGGGACTGCGAGAGATGCTAGCAGGGAGGTCAGAGATAGCCCTGGCCCTGTTTACCGGCTGGCTGTCACGCCCGTGGAGCTACTAAGTGTGCCCGCTGACAATCGTGTGTTAAACTGAGATAAGCACACCATGCTCCGGCCACCCATGAATGCCGAGAGAAACGTCACGTTTTTTTTCCCTCTAGTCCCTTTTTGACTGGACGTGCAAACCAGCCAATCAGCCCGCTGCTTTCACTCCCCAGGCTTTGTGCACGCGTTATTTCAGTTTACAGCACTGCCATCAACCCAACTCAGAACTCCAATCTGATTGGTGCGTTTTACCCTGGCATTCTTACATTGGCCCTGCTTTGACAGATTCACCCAGCTTGTTATCACTTTCTATAGATCAGTTTTATTCATTAGGCATTTTATTAATTAGGCATTTATTTATTTACTCATTATGTATTTATTTATTTAATTATGTTTATTGAACTGGCAACATTGTTTACCTTGAACATTCCAATCAGGAAAGAATGTCTGAATTTTTATATCACAGATGGTCTGTATGTGCATCTGTGTATGAGTACGTATATATGCTGAAGCTGGCTTGTGTCTTGTGTAGAGTGTGTGTTGCTGTGGCTTTGGTGCTGTTAGGTATGGTGTATTTGTGCTTGCATGTGTGTGTACTCTGGGGTGTGTGCAAGTATGAATGCATAGTTGGAGGCAAGATAAAGTCAATTTTGAATGTTATTTATAGCTATACTCATTTGAAAGGTAAGTAGTATTTTGTAACACAATACACTCTAGAGTTTTATTGCATACCCTTGCCCCTTCTTACAGCTTGGTTTAATGATGACATGTATTGGTCATCATTAAACCAAGCTGACCAATTGCAAGTCCATTCTTGCATGAGCAGCTGCTGTCAAACTTGAGACCACCATGCCTCCAGACAAGCAAAGATCTGTCTGAGCAAGATGTTCCTATGGCAACTGGGAGTGTCCAGACCAGAGCCATCCAAAAGCATACGGCCCACCGCCCAACTTGCTCGGAATAACATGCCTTCCATCTGCACTCAATCACTCCACCACCCAACCCCCCCTTAACTCAACCGATGATGTCATTTATCGTCAAGGCGACCAACCCCACCAATCCCACAGGGGGCATCTAAACAATTTTCAACAGAATTTTGAATATGTTGTTTTCTGTGTCTGTGGCCATTTGCCAGACTTCATAAACCTAAAAATGTGTGACATACCATGTGCTGTCAACGAGAATAACATGGCTGCTTGCTGTTTGACTGGTTCATAGGAGTCGGTGATTGAAAGCACATGGTAGTTCCACCTGTAAAGGGGTCTACGAAGCCTTACTCTCCATTTCCTAATCTATCCAACAACTTACCCAGGTGTCAATCAAAATCGATATATCTACAATTCAAAGCACCCGTCCCCCCACATTACCCCAGGCTCCCTCTCCCACAAGTGACTCATTGACGACCTCTTTTATTATGTTTAACGATATTATTACATTTAATATTAAAGTGGTGCCCATGGTGCTAATGTGGAAAATCCACACATCTATCGGAGCAGACAGGTGGACAGATGAAGGCGAAGGGCTTTTCCCCTCTCCTCAGCCAATGGGAGCCTCCTCCTCTCTGCTCTGTTCCCTGCTCTTGCTCTCCCTTCTCTCTCCTTCTCTCTGCCTCTTTCCTTTTCGCCTCCTTTCACCGTTCACCCCCCGGGTATCTAAGAAGAGGTCACACCGTTCTCCGAAAAAAGGGGAGCAGAAACAATGGGACTCGAGGCTCGCCAATATCCTGCTGGCTCCAATCTATATTTCACTGCTCATTTTCACTCGGCAAACAAGGCGAGGGCACCGTTTCTGCCAGGCCCGAAAACACACACTTTCGTGTGTATGCGCTGTGGCCTATTGAATTATTGATCCCGCCCCAGTTGTGACGCTTTGATTGCGGCTCTGCAGGCCGCGGCTGGAGAGGAGACCGGCTCTCGCGCGCTCAAGGCGCAGCGGTTGCGGGCGCCGCGGTCTCAGGGGAGGTCAGCGCGCAGACAACAGCTTTGGACGCAAGAACAATGGGAACCCGATCCCGCCGCACGGATAATCTGGATTAGCTCGGGACGCACACGACGGGGACACGTGGACAACAGCCCACACGACACGTGAAAGTGCGCGCTGTGTGTGTGTGTGTGTGTGTGTGTGTGTGTCCGTGCACAGTGTGTGTGTGTGCTGAGTGTGTGTGTGTGTGTCCGTGCACAGTGTGTGTGTGCGCTGAGTGTGTGTCTGTTGTCTGTGCAGTGTGTGCACGCTGTGTGTGTCTGTGCACAGTGCGCACAAGCGTGTGTGTGTGTGCAAGCGTGTGTGAAAGCATGCGTGCGCGCATGACTGCAGTAATGCTGCTCATATTCATTGTCACCTTGTGCATGCGTGTAGTTTATAGACACTTGTATGTGTGAACGGCTGACAGACACTTGTAGACAGGCAATTTATACACACATACACAAACACACACATACACACAAACACACTCATGCACGTGCACATACGGTGAGATATGGAAAGTATGTTTACCATCGACCTCTTTTCCATCTTTCTTTCATCCCTCCCTCACCTCTCCCTCAGTCTTTCCCCTCTCTCCTCTTTAGTCCATCCATCAGCCCCTCCCCCCTCTTCTCACTCTCATTCTCCTTTCTTCTTTTATCCCCTTTTCTATTTCACCCTCTCTCCCTTTGTTTCTTCTCTCTTCCTTTGCTCATTCTTTCTTTCTTTTTGTCCATCTGTTCCAGTTCCTCTACTTCCTCTCTTTACTTCAATTCAGTTCCCTCTGCCATTTTCTCTCTCATTCGGCTTTCAGGCCGACGCATTCACTGCATCCTCTGCCACCCTTTTCTTTCTTTTCTCCCTCTCGTTTTTCTTCTGTGTACCTCCCGAGAGTACCTCCCGATTTCCCTCCCTCTCAGACTCCAGATATGCGGAGAGATTACAATAACAGGGCCGTCTGACATTTTTGCCAAAAATGAGTAAGCAGTGGAACGCCCTCTCTCATATTTTTTCCCCATACAACACATTAGCATTTAAACACGTCAAACCATGCACAGACACAACATAAAGCAATGATGTGATTTGAGACTTTAATATTCTGAAGATTTCTATGTCCAAATACAAATGTATATAATTTAATATTGCATAGTTCTATTTAGAACCATGTAATTCCAAGTTTTCAAAGCATTAAAACTATGTTCTGTGAATACAGGTTACCAAGTACACTCTCACTCGATGCTTTGCACATCTGGCATATTTATTAGGTGCTGACTGCAGATGTGGGGAAACGAGGTACAGATCTTTGGCCCGCCTCAATATGCTAAACATTACTTTTTCCATGACTTTTTTCCACTCACAAACAGCGTTCACTGCAAGGCAAAAGTTCGCCTCGCAATAATCACAGTGCCTAGATGTGTGTAAAATGCATTGTCATCACATCAGGGTAAAGTAAGTATTTGAAATGTTTGTACTTTTACAATGGTGATACATTTAACACTCCTGCAGATCCCTGACAAATCAAATTTTCAACAAAACACCTTACAAAAACCAACCAACGCAATCACATGAAACTCGATTTTTATTCATTTATCTTTTATTTATTCAGAGTCCCACTGAGATCAAAAGCTTTTGTTCAGAGGAGTCCTGGCCAAGATGGAATTTTATACTAAACATTGAGGAAAATACCTATTATTGAGGAAAATAGATGTTTCTTTCAATTTCATTTCTGGGAAATATACTGGTATCTTAAAAGCCTGAAGTAAAACAATAAAATAAAATAAAAAATTTCCCTTTTAGAAAATGAATGTACTGCCAATATAAGGCCAGAAAAAAAGATTCAAAATACACTGCCGCTTTCAGATATTGCAATATACATTTTTTTTTTCAAAAAACAATATTGTAAAATTATTATATTTTCCAAAACTGCACATATTTGCTTTTCACTGCAGTTTACTAAGGTTCGGTAAGGTTGGACTCAGGTCTGATTGTATTGGCTGAGGTCACAGGCCCCTGCCAATATGGCTGGCTGCCTCACAGTCACTCAGCTAAGCCCTGTTTCCCGTCACAGGAAGGCCGGTGTCCAGGAAGTGGCTTTTCGTTACGCACTTGTGTACGCTTCAATACCCAGTGAAAGCGTTTGTGCTCACCTAACCCTGAAAACCACGCTGGTTGTCTGACACCCCTCCCTTCCGTCTTTTACTTCTCTCTTTTTTCCCCCTTTCAGTCTGCATCCGTTCAATTCAAACAGATTTGCTATCCCAATCAATATTCATATTGATCCAAAACAATTACATTACATAAATAATAAACAACAAGTTATAATGAGAGACACAATTACAAAAAAAACTCAATTTTTTTAAAAATGGCAAAATGTAATGAAACATTATGGTCCTGGGTAAGTCACTATCCCTTAGTGGTGGACAGCGATATAACGGATCGCTCTCTACCTCCTTATCTCCCACACCCTCATTGCGTCTTTCTTTATCTCCCTCCCCACCTGCAGAGCTTCCTCTCTCTCCCTCTCTTTGAGGAAGTGAATGGGAGACCGCATGCTTCTATCTTGGGCCTTTCTAGGACAGGTTGAGATAACTGAGACACACTTTCTCTGCAGCGGGCCTGGAATGTAGAACGCCACCCAGTACGGGAACCACTCAAAACCTCCAAACACATGGCAGACAGACAGACAGACACGCACACACACACACACACACACACACACACAAGCCACAAATTCACTGCACCCTTCACAGGAAGACCCACAAAATCCAACTTGCATTGCATGGGCTTTTAGCTGTTTAGTCAGACATTTCCTAATGAGCTGATTTTCTAAGCTTTTCTCAAGGAAGACAGGTAACATCTTTTTTTTTCTAGGATGCACTTTGAGGGGGATTCGCTTGATTTTTAAAGTGACCCGAATAATTTTGTCAGCACAGCACTCCTCACACAGCATGCGCCAAGTGATGACACACAGACTGAAGACTGAAAATGAGAGAGAGATGTAGCGTGAAGCCTTTTCCCCCCTCATTCCTTCTGACTCAAGACACGCACAGTATGGGGGTGAGGGGTAACCGTTCTCACAGGTGCAGCATGTGTCTCCAACAGTCACATCACGCGAACAGTGACGCTGACGCCTTCATGCAGGCCACGGCGTCCGTGATCCAGGCGCGCCGGCCACGTTCCAGAGCAGGGCGGAGACTCGGCTCCTCAGAGAAAGCCTCGCGCCTCCCTCCCCCACGCCCGCCCCCTCGGCGCTCCCACCTTACGCAATGGACCCAGATTATTATTGCGTTTTCGCACGGTTTCGCGGTTTTTACGGCTTGTTGTGGACGTTATTCGTGCGTATTCACAGCGAGACTCGCACTGTGCCAACTAATATGCTCTGAGATCAACATATTTAAGGTGCATTTGGTGCTTTTGAGACGGCGCGTTCACATTTGCTGGTCGGAGAATCTTGTTATCCAGGTCTGGCGCTGTTGCTCGCTTTCCCTCAGGGGGATGTTCTCTTGCATTGTAAATGGCTCGGGATAAGAGTGCCTGCTAAATGAATGAAATGTAATGTAATGCAATAACTCTACCTGCAAATGGGATCGGGGTCAGGAGTGTTCATGTTGCTTCCTGCAATGAGGACAACAGGCGCGGCCTCGACCGGCAAAGGAAGCGGTCTTTCTCGGACCGCCTACGTCCCCTTCTTTTCCGTTAGGGGACCACAAGCAGGCCATGGGGCACAACCGCAGACCTGAAGTTCAAAGAGTAACCTGGAGGCAACGGTGCTAACCTCCATCTAACCTCTAATGTACCGAAATGAGCCACAAAGACAAACCACACTAGCATAATGACTGTACTTCTTTAAAGAACTCTATGTTCTACTCCTGTAACTTCTGATTTTTGGATGCGCAATCATTTGTTTGTCCATTCCTTTGATTATAACACATTCTGTCCACCCAGAAGAGCTTACATTGGTCTCTAAAATGTACACTGCCCACCCAGAAGAGCAGCGATTGGCCTCTCAAACGCACACTGCGAGGTGTTGTTTCTGTTCACCCAACCCTCAACCTGAGCTACATTGCCATTGTTCTGGAGGACTCTGTGAGTTGTGCAGGCAGACTGCAGGCACCCCACTCACCAGGGGATTCAGTTACGGGATGATGTAAGAAATTCCGTGCCAACTGAAAACTTTCTCATGAGAAAACAAAGCTTTATTGGTTTCACACCTACACCAGTCGTCTGTCCTGTTTCCGGCATTTGTTTTTATGTGAACGCGGCACACCACGCGTGGGTATGTTTAGAAAAGAAAGTGTGTCGGCACATGTGTGAGACAGTATGTCTGGTGCGAGTTAGTGCATAAGAAGAACAGCCATTTTACCAGGCTTGACAGGCTAGGTTACCATGGTTTCCTATGGACTACAGTTCAAATGCGAACATGGGTGTTTGTTTGGGTAACACATCCAAACACATATTAACACACCTGGACACACCTAAATCACACACTTACATACATAGAACCCAAACATACAAAACAGGCACAAACACAAAGAAACCATAGAAAAAGGTAAAGGTACGCAAAGGTACAACGCACAAACTCAAAGTAGTACGCAAAAAGAAGCACTTTGAAAACAGCAAAACAAATATGCATATAAATACAGTCACATATGCACAAAAAACCTGCATTACCATGGAGAACCAAATGGATATACACACCAATGCAGTGACACACAAGCCCATGGCAACTATGAGAGCCCAACCCTGGTGGCTTTGGCTGCCTGTTGGTAGAGGGGCTGGTAAGGTTGCGGCCCAGATGAATTTACGGGCAGCGCCATCATAAGCATGGGCGTTCAGCGCTAAACCGCGGATAATGCCTGTCTTTGTTCCCAATTAGAAAATGAATTGAATTTTAGACTGCATTTTCCCCCCATTCACCCATTTTTTTGCCTGCTCACACAGCCTGGTTTTCTTTCTTTATTTGTTCTTAAACCCTCAAATCCTGTGTATTCTTGAGTCAGAGAATCGGAATGAGGAAGGGGGGACAGTGTTGGAGAACTCCTAATACCCTCCAACCACCTAGAAGACCAAAATATCCTCCCTCTGATGCAGAAAGGCACATACACACATGCAAACAGACGCAGACAGACAGACAGACACACAAACACACCTCCCCTCTCTACACAACAGCAGAGTGCACTTGTAGAAATGTATTCCCTGGTCATGCATGTTTTATCTCAATAGGGTGTCTTCTTAGGAAATACTTAATCACACTCCTATGTCACACGTAGATGGCCAACTGTGCCACAGCCTGGATAAGCACACACACACACACACACACACACACACACACAAACAGTCAAACAAATAAACACAATGAGTTGACGAGATCCGTTTGGCTCTTTTCTCTCCGCAGCTGTCATTTCGTCTGTCGGGTTGAGCTGACCTCCCACTCACACACTCACACACACACACACACACGCACTCACACACACACACACACACACACACACACACCCTAACTCATAAGGTAAAGTACTCCACACATGCCATGCTGTGGGGGTGGTGGGAGCACATGAGTGACCTGAGTATCTGCTGATAGGAGAAAACCGGGAGTGAAAATTGAGAAGAAGAAAGAAGGGGAGAGGCGAGGCGGGGGGACGTTACTGTGGCAACGCAGCATCGCCACTGGCTGTCATGGGGATGCACCAATAAAATAAATAAAACCTGAGGATTCTCAGCTGCTGGAAGGCAGAAAGGGGCAGAGATGGAGAGATGGAGAGGTGTGGAAGGCACAGCGGGGACTCTGGAGTTATCACCTTCAACCCCATCAGCAGTAATCTCAGCCTAAACACCGTCTCAGTGGCCGGGCTGATCTGAGCTGATCTCATCCCCCACGATTTAACCTGTTTAAAGAGGTTTATGCAAAAGCCACTCGCGCAAAGCTTCAAGGAAAGAACAGGAATTTGGTTAAGCCCCCATTCAGTCATCTTTATGCCTCCACTTTGGTTCCACACGGGGGGTCAGCTTGGCCCAGATAGACCAGCAACATTCTGCACAAGCACACGCTGTGAATTTTATAAAAAATAAATCAGTCGCGTTCCTTTCTGAATTTGCCGCTCTCACAAGTAAGCAACAACGCTCCTCATGGTTCAATCACATAAAATGAAAACATGTTTGTTTGATCACTGATTACAAACATAGGCTTTCATAATTAATCATAATTATGCAGACCTTTAAAAAACAACATTCCTTAAGTCACCTTCACTGTAGTTAGCTAACATTAATGAGCTAGCTGACATTAGCTGTGAGCATGCTGCCGGACAGGACAAATATGTATATGATGCACAGGGATACATTTTTAAGATGCATTTTATTCTTTATTCATTTTATTCCTTTATTGTTAGAATTTTTCATTTGTGGATCATCATGCACTTCTGATGGTCTTACTAAAATATCTGCACTAGCAATATTTAGCATGAGTGTCTCTTTGGTAAGCTGTAATAGATCATATACTCATATATGTTTCCCCTTTTTTATCAGTGTGCAGCTAATTTACTACAAAATATATATCCATTCACTAAGCAACACACGTTGTTTATTGTATCCATTCAGTAAGCAACACACATGTTGTTTATTGTATCCATTCAGAAAGCAACACACATGTTGTTTATTGTATCCATTCAGTAAGCAACACACATGTTGTTTATTGTATCCATTCAGTAAGCAACACACATGTTGTTTATATGACAAAGTGTGAGGCACGACGAATTCTCAAAAAAAAATTTTTTTTAATTTATGCAAACTGAGAATCTTTTTTTAGACAGTGTGAGCAACTTTATTTAGAATATAAACACTAATAATATACCACCACATTGTCAGCAAACAAGAATTCAATTAATTCAGCAGGCTGAAAAATCAGGTTTAAAAAAAAGCAATCGGTGGACACATAATCCAGAAGCCCATTCAAGGAAATGTTCCCCAGACAACAATCATTGCCACTGTATCCTCCATCTTAAGACCACAGTGCATGAAATAGCTTACTTCAGTCATATAGGATGAAGCGCATTTTCAACGCACAAGGACAAAAAAAATACTTAAAGGTTTAATTGAACGTAAAAATGAGCAGCACTATAAAAAACCATGCAAAATTGAAAACAGAATTCATGGTATTACACTTAGAAAACATTTTGTTATGAAAATTAAACTTCAACTAAAGTTTTAAAAGAAAACAGGGAAATCTGGGCTCACACAGAAATCCCATGTTGCATTTAACTCCTCCCACATGAGAGAGCCAAGGCCAGCAGCAGAAAGACATGAGTCTGGCCCCCACAGAGCCGGAGCAAGACAGCAGTGTGTGTGTGTGTGTGTGCGTGCGTGTGTGTGTGTGTGCGTGTTGTGTGTGTGCGTGTTGTGTGTGTGTGTGTGTGTGTGTCCCTTGTGGATTTTTGCTTGGTCATAGTCAGCAGGCTTTTAATGGCATTCTCCTGTAAGCTGCACAGTAGGCAAACAACCAAAAATGACAAATGCCAACACTGATTGCCATTGAGAAACATGCACACACACACACACACACGCACACACACACACATGCGTGAACATACACATTAAGTGCAATGCTTCCCATAGCTTCATAGCTTTCCAGAGAATTGAATATTACGATACCAAAGTGGCATTCGAACGAATAAACTTCCATTTTCAGACTTGCTGAACCGTGAGCCTGAATCCCTGTGGGCTGGTCCCTGTAGAGCACCGCCCCCTCATTAGCTCCAGCCAATGGGAGCCCAGTCAATAAGAGATGGTTCTCTTACCCACAACCCCCACATCTCGCCTGACGGATCTGCTGCTTAATGTACCCCCAAAGGCTTAAACCCCTTCTTTCTGCACCCATAAATGTGAGCACTATCAGAGAAGCACTGAGGGAGGGTGTGCACTTATGAAAACGGAATATACTGCAATATACCGCAAATATAAAGAAATTTAGGAAAGCCGATAAACATATTTTAAAGCTACATATTTAGAAAAATATACATGTATTGTGATATGTGAACGTGGTAATAATTCATATTTCAGTTCATGTATTGTGAAGTGTTGCACAATCTTTTCTGACCTTGACGGTGCGTCTCATTTCAGTGTACTTCAGAACATGCCTCTCCTGTAAGGGGTTGGGTGCACTGTCACAGTCGGAACAGAGCGCGGTGTGCCATTTTGTACGGCTCAGACTGTGCCGGATGTCGTACGCCGATGCTCCTGGGCTTTGGGGGGGGGGGGGGGTCAGGGACGGCGTTCTCAGAGAAACGCCTCCGCTCGAGGCAGGGGCCGACACCCACGCCTCGCCCACCTCCTCCGAAACGAGACCGGCGGGACGGGCCCCGGAGGCTATCACCAGCGGCTGCTCATCTGTCAGCGAACGCCTTTGAGGGCCGTCTGCTTACTGCAAGTGTGAGCAGGAGCCGACCATGTGTTACTAGACCGACGCAAAAAAAGGATCGAAACGCATTCTAACTTTCCCAGGTGAGCAGCCCCAGGAACGATCCATCACTGCCTCCTCAGAGCTCGGAGCGCAAGCTATTTTCCATTTATCCTAGAGGGTACAGTACACTTCCTCGTTCTAATTGCGGGTATAGCGCATGTCCCCATTTTATTTGTTTAGGATATTGCGTATCCCCAATTTCTCATGGCTTTGGGTAGAGCATATAAAAACAATTCAATTCAAAGGCGCTTTGTTGGCATAAACACAAATACGCATAGTATTACCAAAATAATAACTCATACAAAATGTAATTCATCAGTAACAATATCAACTGCATTGGGCATACTCTTATTGATTTATTTAAGAACATTTAAGTACTGATTACCTCTTTCTGGAAAAAAACTAATTTAAAGAAATAATAATAACAATAATTTCAACGGGTGACATCCCACTCATTGTTTCTCAGGCAACAGCACAGCATCCTGAACTGGGTAGAAATGCTGCGTTTATATTTTTTTAAATATCTGTATTTCTCCCTGATTTTCATATAGTACAGTGGTTCCATAACTGTAGGTTGTGAGAGCGGTTGATGCGGAGCGCAATACACACAACAAAAAATAATTAACTGCCTGCATAAAATACACCTTCCTTTGATACTTACAACAGGCAAATTAAAGTCTGCATCTGTGGATGAGCACCACTTGTTAAAGTGCACGTGCGGTTGCATGAACACAATTCATAAATGAACATGCATTTGGCTACATTTTAATACAAGAAATATATGCATTCATTAAGTGGGCTATGGGCTGAGAAATTTTGAGAACCACTGGTATAGTATATTTCCAATTTGTCCCTGCTTTGGATGAACACGTCTCAAATTCCTGTCCTCTTTTGGGTATAGTAGCTTAGACAGCATGCATTTCCCCCTGATCAGAGTTCCGCTTGGCCAATATGGTTACTCATGTAGTAGGACTGAACAAACCTGCAATATCAACATCCAGTTGTGTGGGTGGCCTGCGGTCAAACTGTTTTTAGCCCACCCCCCTTGTCTCTCCCCCTCTCCTCTGTCTCACTGTTCCTTTCTCCCCCCTTGCCTCTTTCATCTCACCATCTCTCCCCCTCCATCTCTCTCTCTTTCCTCTCCCACTTCTCTCCCCGTCTTCATGCCTCCCCCTCCCTCTCTCTCTCCGCCCCTGCCTCCCCCCCCCCCCCTCGTCCTGTGGGAGATTATCCGAGGCCCAGGGTCAGGGCACGCTGCCAGGGTCCAGCGCAGACAGCGCTTGCATCGGAGACCAGAGAGAGGCTGAGAGGAATCCCAGGGCAACAGGGCAGAGGAGCGCGGCCTCGGCACTGTAGCCCTGACGGTTAACCTCTCGTTCGCCACGACAACAGGAAATGGCTAAAAAGAGAGTCCCGTTCAGCACTGGTGCCCTAGGAAAGCGAGTGATGTCATCCACTGTGCCCTAATAAAGCCAAGGTGGAGGGCAGGTTAAAAAAAAAAAAAAAAACGAAATCTCTCCTGAGAACGAGCTGTTCAGTCAAATTTGCATGCAATTAGCTAACAACTGAGCAAATGTCAGCTCATGATGTGGTGCGATGCAATGCAGCAAGTCAAATCTGATGTGTATGTGTGTGTGTGTGTGTATATATATATATATGCATACATGTCTATATGTACATACATAGATGTGTGTATGAGTGTATATGTATATATGTATGCATCCGTATATAATGTTTACATACGTGTGTTTAGATATACACTGTATGTGTGTACACATGAATATATAATATAATTGATCAGCTTCCAATATACATATATGCCTATAGTTATTTATTATTTTTATTCATGTTTGTAAAACTGTTTAGTATTCTTTGGCAACACAATGTTATTTGTCATGCCAAGAAAGAGAGAGAGAGAGAGAGAGAGAGAGAGAGAGAGAGAGAGAGAGAGAGAGAGAGAGAGAGAGAGAGAGAGAGATCACAGGCTGTAGCTTTGGTCTCTCACTCATACTATGCATGTGTACGTACATGGATGTACAATTGTGTTAGCAATGAATCTCACCCTAAACAATGAGAAAGCTTACACACATTTGTACATACTCTGCCGTAACAGTAGGGCCAAGCAAATTTTCCCTGTATTAGGAAAAACTTGCAACTACCAGGAAGGATCATAAAATTTTACCGCAGGTTTCGTGTCAGCTGCTGTGTGCTGTAAAAAAATATCCCGTACAAAAATGTTGAACAGACTGGCGGCACTGTTGCCAGTGACAAACCATTTAATGAAGGGAAAAAAACTGTATGAATCCTGTTATTTTATGGGATGGCTGCTAAATAGTTTGTTACTGCTGTTATTCTACATGACTTGACAGTGTTTTGAAAAACATTTTTCTCTCAATATTAGAACATTGTACCATAAAAATATATTTTTAATTTTATTACATTTTTTACAGTGTGAGGCAGTGTTTCTAACAGGAAAAGGACTCTCATTTAGTCCCTACCTCCCATCTGTTGGCAACAGGGAGTGGGTTTACCAGTGCTGGAGAGTGGGGTCAAGCCTGTTTGGTCGGAAATATCTCAACTTGAATTGGTGTCTGAAAGTGGGGAATTTCCAAATCACATAAGTTCAAGCTCAGAGACTCCGTGTGTGAGTCTATTACAAATAACATGTTTTATATTGATCTAAAACTAAGTATTATTTAAGAATACTGATATTCTTTACATTCTTTTTTGTTTTTGGTAGATTTTTTTTCTTACATAACTAAACATAAAGTTATATATTTTAAAATATATTTATCCAACATATTGTGTCATAATTCGTATGGGTCTCCTGGATCTTTGACGTCAGGGTCAGTAAAAAAATGCACTGTATTTTCGGTTGAATTAATTTTGCGTTACATTCCGCCCGTGGCAATTAATAGTAGCAAGGACTTGCGCGTCTCTTTCAATTGTCGCGGGCCACTTTTATGACATACGTCCACGCTAAAGCTACGCGTGTCAGACAGCGTCGCTTTGAATTTCACGGATACATGTACGCGCGTAATTTATGGGAGTACTATGAATGCTTTCCGTCCTGTTGATTTAATGTTAAAATTAAGTAGGTCTAACAGCGTGAACGTAAAAACAGAAGGATGTTCGGCTTTTTGGAGGGGAGGGGGTAGATGTAGGCCCAGGTCTGCAATCTCCGGTTCTCATGAGCATAAGGAATGTGGCAGGTGTTGGAATTTAGTTGTCGCCCCAACCGCAGTTCCATCGTTTAATAAGTCGAAACAGTATACAGTAGGCTAACCTAAGACAGATTTGAAAACACATTAAGGCAAAACAACGAAGATAACAGTAGCTACATCACTCGATGCACACAGAAACCCTATTTGCATAAAATACATACCGGGAAACATTTCACGCCGACAGGTGACAGTTGTCTGTCATTCGTGTGATTAGGCCTACATTAAATGCCTGCTCTGTTGTGACTATCTAAAAGAGTTTGCGGCACTGTCTGCAAGTGCGACTAAGTGGTTATTATCATGAATGCGTATGCTATGTCGAAGCAGTACTTGAATTAAGAGGAAGATGTGTATATATCTTGCGGATTCATTTATCTGATGGTAGAGAAATAGAACATTATCTATCGAATAAGTAGGCTATCTTGCATAGCCTGTATATGTACCTAAATGTGATCATCAATTAATTAAAACTAAAACTCGACTTAGCCTATTGTTATTTTCCCTGTATTCCCAACCAGAATCCAACCTAACCAACAGTGATTATCTCTAAAATGTTCAGCGCTCTCGCAAAATTCTTTGGATTGCTAGATAGACCCCTTGAGCTGGTGACCCCATATGTTGCCGTCACAAACGTCACGTGCTTTCAAAACGTCATTTTGAAAGCACTTTAAAGCAGTAAACTACTTATGCAAGTGTGTTTGAAAGAGAAAAGAGGGAGACAACGACAGGTTTCTGTGGCCACCAGCTGGAGTGATTTCCTGTCGCACTGTCGACAAAGTTGCTGTAGCGAATGAGAGACATTATGGAAATTATTCCGTGTGGAGTGATGATCGTCAGTCAGTCTCTCGTTCTGTTAGCACCGCTGCTGCGCGAGCCGTCTGAAACGTTAATTAAACCACGACTGCAACTGCACCGCTGCTGCCTGCCAAAAGTTTTTTTTTTTTTCCTCCAGAGGCGGCCCTAGAGTCCAGTGCATGTGCAGAAACGCAACCTCGGCGCCGCGCTGTCCCCATTGGGGAATTGCTAATGCCAAAGAGGGGCTGAGAGTGTGCGGGGGAAGCGCGCATATCCTACCTGCCGCATACCATACAGGGGTTCAGTCAGTCTATTAGGCCATTAACGGAGAAAACGCAGGCTATCACTCTGGGGACTGGGCTGGCGCTTATTGAATTGGATTTAACTGCAGACACCCTCTCCAACTCTTGATCCTTTGTGGCAATACTAGGCTTGTCCTCGATGTTTCTTAGCAACGCGGACAGATCGGTAGGGGGTCCACGGTATGATAAGACCCTGCATAAATAAACCGCTGCAACCACAGGCGGTGCGATAACCAATAGACACTTGGAATACCACATCAAATGATATCACCAACTATAAAACATTAAAGGGTATCACCAACTATACCAAGGGAGCGCGCACACAAAACATAGGCTTCAATCTACATTCCCGAAAACCACTTAGCCAAAAACACATCTGTCAACATGCTTCCCCCAACCACCCATTCAAGCTCTCCCATACAATCTTAAAACGCATGTATTATTAACAATCACATCTAAGATATAAAAATATAATTTAGGCATGAGGGTTTATTTTAGCAATGGTACCCTTACCTCATACAGGCTATCTTGCAATGACCGGATCTTCCCCAACTCCAGAAAAGCTTTTCTTCTCTTCCAATCCGTGCAGTGTCTTCTTCGGGAAACCAGACCCAGCCTCCTACAAAGACTTTGTTAAATATGGAATCGGATAGGCTACGCACTTTTACAAATCTGATATTCCTTTCCCACGGAGATTTGAATTACGTGTTTCTCTCCCCCCTCTCCCCCTCCTTTTTTACTGAAATCTTAGCATGTGAGAGAACAGTCCGGTGAGCATTCATTAAAATTCACAACGACAGCAAGAATGTGTTCTCCGGTCTGCTGCTACGCATCATCAGATGTTGCCTAATGTGTAATATTTATATAGGCTACGAGACATGTTCAGCAATATTATTTCGCTGTTTCTACGCCTGTGTTACGTGTCTTCTTAGCCCCTGTGTAGCAGAGACGGGTCGTTTCCTACCTCTGTTCGAAAGCCGTGTGTCCCTGCCCAGACTCGGAGTCCGACAGCGTCTATGGCAGTCCCCAAAAAGGAGAGCTCCGCATACCACTAGTCCATCTTTAGATTTTCGGGAAATGTAGTCCCCGGCAGCAATACCACCAGATGCGCCTGGCAAGCTGAAGTGAAAAGCATAAAACTACATCAAACGTGAAACATTCCGGTTCACGCAAAATATTTGAGGATAACGATTTCAGGGAATTGTAGTTTACGATGAATAACTAAGCCATCAATCGTGTGGGATACAGGGTTGATATTTTACTATAATTCCCAGAATACCCCTCGGAGTGAGGGTCCGCGATGTTACAAAACAATACGGAGGCTCTCCATCATTTCTCCGAGCTACACTGTAATCTGCAGGGAGGCACAACCCCCTCTCCGATGCTGACGATAAAAGACGGCTATTTATACGACAGGGTAACTGCAGGCAACCCCTGACGTATTCCTTTTCCGCTATGAATTAAATAATAACTCCATTAATCACATATATTATTCAGTGGTATGTATCAACACGTTCTTTGGAAGGACTAGGCTAGGCTACAATATATTTGTGTATTGGGCGGGCGGGATTCAATAATTGCAGCATTTAAAAATTTTTGTAAAACAGAAACACCCTAATTCATTGTTTTTAAGTTGTGGCCTATAAAATATCTATAATGATTAATTATTAATGTACAATTTGAGTCATTATATGGTACAAAGGAAAAGACAAAGTACATTTTGCAAACTGTTGCTAATTCTTATTAGGGCTTAGATAAATGCTCTTAGAGTAGCAGTGTCTCATTTGGAAACCGAGCCTGCTTCACCTTCAGCATTTCAAACCCGTATTCTTCTCCTTCAGAGTATACTCTACATTCAAGTTGGCGTCCACTTAAGTACACTAACATTTCAGCATAATGACAAATTTGCATTACAGTCAACTTTATGAGATGACTGTGGGGTGGCTTAGAATATATTTTGTCAATTCTATATCTAATTTACTGGAGAAATTAAGGTAAAGTATCTAATTGCAGGGATTGACCCCTGTTGTCCAGAGCTTTAACCGTAAATGAATTTTTCCTTTTTGTAATGATGGCACAAGAAGCCCTTTATATACCATGAAAAAGTATTTGCCCCCTTCCTGGTTTCCTCTTTTGTTGCATATATTTCACCCTGAATGGTTTCAGATCTTTTGACAAAATGTAATATTAGACAAAGTGAAACTGAGTAAACACAAAACACATTTTTTAAATTATTACTTCATTAATTTAATGAAAATAGTTATCAAACACCCATAGCACCCATGTGAGAAAGTAATTGCCCTCTCGGTTACTCAACTAATTAACCAAAATTAATGGATTATTTGATTCAGCTGATTGAACACAGCTCAGCTTGATTGCAGCCCATCCTGTTGAATCTAAACCTCACTCATATTGAACCTTACCATTAGAGTTATGTAGTCACCACAAAGTTTTTACAAGCACGCTATGCCATGATCAAAATCCCGAAGAGAAGAGAAAAAAAGTTGCTGAAATATATCAGTCTGAAAACGGTTGCAAACCATTCCTAAGGCTGTGGGAGTCCACCGAACCACAGTGAGAGCGATTATGTCCAAATGGAGAACACTTGGAACAGTGATGAATCTTTCCAGGAGTGGCCACCCTTCCAAAATCTCCAGAAGGCACAGCAACAGCTCACCCAGGATGTCACAAAAGATCCCAGAAGAACATCAATAGAACTGCAGGCCCCTCTAGCCTCAGCTATGGTCAGTGTTCATGACTCCACAATAATAAAGAGCCTGGAATGGAATTGGGAGTAGCAAGGAGGGAACCACTGCTAACAAAGTGAAACATCAATAGTCATCTCACATTTGCACAAAAGCACCTTGATGATCCCCAAGCCTTTGGGATGATGTTCTATCAATAAATGAGTCAAAAGTGGAACCTTTTAGCAGGACATGTGTCCTTTATGTCTGGCAAATACAGAACATACAGCATTTCACAGTAAAAACCTCATACCAGCAGTCAAACATGGTGGCCGTAGTATGATGGAGTAGGGATGCTTTGCTGCCTTGCAACCTGGATGACTTACCATTATTGAAGAAACAATTCATTCTGCTCTGTACTAAAAAAATCTTGCAGAATGTCTGGTCATCTGTCCGTGAGCTGAAGCTGAAGGGTCGTTTGGTTATGCAAAAAGACAATGATTTATTATATGTTTGAGGAATCAAGTACTTCAGGTGAAGGTCATGGCGTAGAAGAAAAATAGCTGAAGCTGAAACCACATTGTGTACACATCTTTGCAGGGCAAATAGTCAACTATGATTATTTACGATTATTATTTATATTATTTATTATTTATGATAATTTTTTAATTAAGCCATGTGATCTGAAGTTTCACAGTCATGTTGTATTGGTGAGAGGTGTAAGTTTCCCATTTTTTGGGAACAGGAAATGGCCAATGTCTGCTAGTCAGGAGTCGGGCTATCATACCTGTCACAAACATGGGTGCAAGGTGGGATGAGAACGAGTACACGATGCAGTTTTTGAGCACAAACTGTACACGATGTTACTTGTCAGCATTTGTTAAACAATGATTTTCATGAATTGTCTTCGTTAGCATCTTTCGTTGGGTACTCAGGAGGCTCCCCGTGACTGCTCATATCGGTGTGCCTCACCCACTGCACCCACCCCTCATTTGCTTCTGCTGTTCTGGTCTGTTTTACTTTCGTTTCAAGGTGGAGTTGAGGGTTTCCTTTAACCATATGCCACAGTCACATCCACACAGTTAAAGAAGCCCGCCATCGCATACCACCGTAAGTTCTCTCTTCCAACAATCAGGCACTTTTACTAATGAATTTACATTTTCAGTGTTTAAAAACTTCACACTTTGTTTTCATTATCCTCTGTAGGTGGTGATGGATACATGGTTCCAGACAAATCATTTAAAAGGTAAGCAAACTATAAGAAATGCAATAAGACAATACAACTTCAAGAGACATGTAGAGACATTTTCAATAAAGTATTCAGAGATATTTCCAAAAATTAATACTTGTGCAAAGTACTTCTGCTATGTTGCAACTCCAGACACTTGAAATGTTATTCCTATTTGGTTTGTTTAAGTCGCTGCTTAGCTTTGGCTATAGTTTGGAATGTCTTGAAATGAATTGATAATTGATATGTATTTTGAATTATAATCTTTTTCCCAACATTTTTATACCTTATTGTTGATCATCCAGTAATATTCTGGGGGAAATTAAGTGAACCTGCCAATGAAATATGTGTGAACTGTTTCCTCGCAATTCTGCACGGCAGCAGCCTCTGATAATTTATCTGCTCTCCCACATGCTGGGGTGAGAAGCTACTTGGCTGCTTGCGCTGATTTTGGTCATGACTGCTGGAACATAGAAGTGGGTGATCTGAACAGGTCCCGCAACAGCACAGTTATATCACAAATAACAAGCATCTCGGTATCTGTTCATGCTGCTACAGTTCTTTAGGGATCTTTTGTTTGTAAGCAGAATTGGGCTTCACAACATAAATCCTGCAAATTATGCAGGTCAACCTTGGACACAGTACTGCATATTGAGTCTCCTACAAGACTGACTAAAATTCTCATTCAAGACGCTGCACATGATGAGAATATGGGCATGATTTTAGTGCCACATACAACGCAACATGTTCACATGGTGTGGCAAATTGCTTTTTTTTTGTTTGAAAATGTCTTTTGATTCAAGGATGTGGGTAGAACATTTATGCTCAGTGATATACAGTACATTGACATGGCAACAAAGGATTGAGGTCTGCATCTTTTGTTGGTTCACAGGAATGGATGAAATGAGCACGTGCAGCAGTTTCAATGGGCTACACTACTGGCTGATACCTGCAGTAAGTCTGCTGTCTTTAACCACGGCACTCAGAATCACCATGTGTTTGGATGGCTTATACAGTCAGGTCCATAAATATTTGGACATTGACAAAGTTATTGTTATGTTAGCTGTCTACCACAGCATATTGGAGTTGAAATTAAACAATGAATATGAGCTCAAAGTGTAGCCTCAAACCACCGTGCTGCTGCCAGATATGCAGTAGATACTACAAGCATTGTTTCTCCTGAATATTTTTTCCATTGAGTTCAACAGGAAAATGAATCAGGAGAAACTACGCTTGTAGTATCCGCTGCATATCTGGCAGCAGCACGGTGGTTTGAGGCTCATTTGATACCTTGATGACTTAAAGCCATTTAGCCAACACGTGTTCCATACTGTATCAACATCTAGCATCTAGTCCTACCCCCCAATAACCCATAGATATCCATTCAAATGCAAAGAGTTTTTGTATCGCTTGTATGACAAGCTGACAATAAGATATCCAAACTCTGATGATGTTGATAGGTCACAGACATCAGGAAGTCATGGCATGCAAAGAGTATGCAACCAAATACAAAACATGACTCTTTTATTTGACATTATGTTAATTTGTCTAAAACACTGAAATGGGGGACTACGTATAAAAAGTGCTGTAATTACTATATGGTGAAACCAAAATGTATAAGAATACCCTTTAATAAGAGCTCTGAGTCTGCACTTTGACCATGTGTGAATTGTTTGATTACAAACTGAGAAAATAAAATATTAAATCAGAAAAAGCAGAAAAATGCAGGTGGGTTTTAATGTTGTGGCTGATCGGTGTATAGCCCTGGTACACCCTGTGTATACTGTTTGTGAGTAACATCTGTGTGCATATTCTATGCGAACAACTGTGAGTGAGATTGGCTTGTGGGTGGTGGTTTGACTATTAGTAAACATAATAAGCTATATATATATATATATATATATATATATATATATATATTATTCAGAGCTTCTCATATAGGTATTCAAAGTGTGTTCCAGGTGTGAGGAAATAGCAGGCGGTGGTAAACCATAGCACACATAAATAAAGAGGAACAAAAACTAGCAATTCTGGTGAGCAGTGGAAATGATGCATGTTAACAGGTCATGCAATTCAAACATCAGGGGAAAAATAAAAAGTAATTACAAGGAATAAAGTGTGTTTTAAATATGTGTGAATGGAGTGTTAGAAATATGAGAAGCCTTGGGGGGGGGTGGAGTGCATCAGCTGGCATGTGTGTGTGTGTGTGTGTGAGCTTATTTCATAGATAAGAGATATCTGGAATGCTTTTCAGACTCAGTGTATCTGAGCTGAAGTAATGTCTTTGATGGTAGGTGCTGTTCGCGTGTTTGTCTTCCCTCTTGAGAACGCGAAAGAATGCCCTCAGCCACACAGTTCCTCTGCGTCAAAGATTCAGCCTTCCACTGTGAGTCAAACTTGTCTTCTTGATTCTAGAAGTTTTTTTGGCTGGACCGCAACAGTGGGGCCAGCCCTAAAAACGCAAATGTCTGTGACTGAGTGAGTGACTGAGTGAGTGAGTGATGAAGTTACACCATTGGTCGGCCGGATTATGTGTGTTAGCTCCAGCCATATACTAGGTTTTAACCTGGTCTTGTTGTCCGTACGCCTTGTTTTAGCATATCTATTTGTACCTGTTGATTTTGTTGTTGTAAAGAGCTTTGAGTGTGAGAAAAAATATTTTAATAATTACAACAACAACAGCAATAATAATAACAACAATAACAATAATAACAATAATAACAATAATAATAATAATAATAATAATAATAATAATAATATCATTATTACTATTATTATTGTTGTTGTTGTTGTTATTATTGCATGTAAGGTGGTGTTGCACTGCTGTTGTACCCTCGAGCAAGATAGCCTTGACATTCTGGGAATTCTTCTAAAATATCAACCCTACATGGCAGTTAATTATTAATTGTAACTAAATTTCTTCAGTAAAATGTCCAGATGTCTGAGGAGGTTGTATGCCCCCCAAAAATACCAAAAGATCATATAAATTCAGTATATATGTATATGTATATATTTAAAAAATATATTTATATACAGGCCTCTGAAGCTCCTCAGCACCCACAGTGATCGATGGATCTTTGCTGTAGCCTTTGGAGCCCTCTTCAGTATGTTCCTGGAGAGGCTGATTGGACCAGAAGTATTCGACTGCCTTTATTATGAGGTCCCCCTGTGGACCATAGGTATGGAACGCACTTGTGTACTGAATATTTTGTCGAGAACCAAAATGTTGACAAAATTGTGCCAAATTTTCAGGAACAAGTTCTTATACCTGTTATGAGTTAATGCAAATGCAAATTGGTAATTGCAATATCACAGAAATACGATTACAATCGGTATTGTGCCATATCTGGGTATTTGTGTCAAATTAGGGGTAATTCTCTCTCTTCCTCTCTGTATATCCGTCTTTAAGGTTTGATACAAGTCCTCTGTGCCCTTGAAATATCAGTGGTACACTACCCTATCTTCACGTGCCTCACTCTGGAGAACAGTGCCCTTGGAAACCTGCTGGGCTTTGTCTATACCCTGGCCTGGCGAGTACCACACCTACCCTAATAGGATCGGAATATATATGAAAATATATTCAGTAAATATATCATCCGTATGTTGCAACATTATATCACAAAATATGCAAATTATTGCCAGTTGCCGGTATTGTAATATACTGCACTTCTTTGTTCCATTCATTTCTTTCGATAAAGTAGTCAGTATTTATAAGATATTGCAGCAGATTCCGTTTCTGTAAGGGCATCCACAGTCACTCTACTGGCCCCTCCAGCTACTTGCTATTGGCTACGGCACATTCACTTTGAAACTCATCAGTGCCCATTTTCTTTGCTAACAGCTGGTTCTCATTCACAGGTTTATCTATCAGATTGTGATGACTGTTTCTAGCCCTCCTGAGCAGAGGGCTGTTTTCCCATTTTCATTCCGGGGGAATGATAATAGTAGGTCTTAGCTGAGCGTGTCAAATTTTCATGAATGCCCCCCCCCCCCCCCCCGAAAAAAGAGAAAAAAACTGACGATTTCAATGAAGGATGTTTATGCACGTTGTTAAGGGTATTGTACAGTCCGTAATTACAGCATAATTAATTGGTGGCGGCTTCCTCATGTATATTCATGAAACAGGTTTGACATTTGTTGAATTTACCTTGCTGGATTGAGTAATTTTATTGAATTTGCTCGCCATCACATTTCTTTCACAACCAAGAGAATAGACTGGATAAGTTTCAAGATCATTATCTTGCTTAATGCTTGTGTGAAGCTTGAATACTGATATAATATTCATATATTAGGATTATTCTGTTAATATGAATGTCTAGTAAGGACCCTGACAGACTATAGTCTGCAGACAATTGACAGATGCAGTTCTCCACTGACTTGCATAATAAAATTTGTTTGTATTGTCATTTTCTCCACCATCTTCTGGTGTTGGCTGAACTCTCTCTCTCTCCTGACCCCTCCCTCAGGGGGAACGAGGTGGTACCACATACTCCCCTCTCTGCTATGCACGGCCTTACTTGCCCTGTACTTCATCTTCTTCTTCTGCAAACTGATGCTCCTCAGGCAGAGAGGACAGCCACAGGAGGAGGTACCCTGCCCTGCCCTTCCCTGACCCTCACTGCTTCTGTCCTCTCTTCAGCCTCCTCACCATCCAGGCACCACATCTGCAGAATCAAACCCGAAATGACTGTAAAAGGCTTGACAGAACTGAAACATCCTTTCGCTTATGTACTCAGTTGGCCTGAAATGTTCTCAGTGATTTTGGTCAGGAACAATTAAGCATTTTTCTGTGTGCTGTTGACGGAAAAACTAATTTTGATCCAGCTCTTTTCTAAAAGTTTCTGGTCACTCAGGTACTGACTGAGACAGGCAGACCAGGAGTTCTAGATATATTTTCCTTTCTAATCTTAACCAATGATCAACGTAAATAAATCTGCTTCTGTGCCAATATAAGCAGCAAAAGTAACTGTCTTTAAAAAAAAGATAAATGAGTTGTGGCCTACCCATGTGTATGCTGAAGCATACTGGAAGCAGTGCTTAAGTATTATACTTAAGAATACCCCAAGTATAATCAAAGTTTATATCAAGTATGCGTAGTATTTTTTTCCACCTGGGTTCAGTGTCGAGGAAGTGGCCGTCTGGCCACGTTCATGCTGCAATTTCATGAAGATCATTTTGCGGTTAGCCCTGTGGGTCACACACAGAGCTCTGGCGGGAAGGCAAGCGCTGAAAATGAATCCACCAGCGCAAACGCGCCCACAGTCGGCTCGCGTAAATGTAACGACAGGAACAGAAATGTCGTTCTCAGTCCGCTTTGCGCCTGTGGTTCTGTCCCACCAACTCTGTCCAGCAACTGAAATGTTTTCTTAGTGTGCCGGGTGTTCTGGGTCAGGGAGTAAATATCTGGTCTGTGTTGCAGGTAGGCAGGCCCATCGCTCTGGCGCACCATACTGAGTATGTGAAACGCCTGCTGCGTCCCAAGGTTCCAGAGCCTCCGTGAGTTCTACACCTGTGTGTGTGTGTGTGTGTGTGTGTCTGTGTGGGTGTGTTCCTGTGTGTATGTGTGTGTGTGTGTGTGTGTGTGTTCCCGTGTGTGTGTGTGTGTGTGTGTATGTGTGTTTGAGTGTGTGTGTGTGTGGGTGTGCTCCCGTGTGTGTGTGTGTGTGTGTGTGTGTATGTGTGTTTGAGTGTGTGTGTGTGTGGGTGTGCTCCCGTGTGTGTGTGTGTGTGTGTGTCTGTGTGGGTGTGTTCCTGTGTGTATGTGTGTGTGTGTGTGTGTGTGTGTGTGTGTTCCCGTGTGCATGTGTATGTGTGTGTGTGTTTGAGTGTGTGTGTCTGTGTGGGTGTGTTCCTGTGTGTATGTGTGTGTGTGTGTGTGTGTGTTACCGTGTGCATGTGTATGTGTGTGTGTGTTTGAGTGTGTGTGTCTGTCTGGTTGTGTTCCCGTGTGTGTGTGTATGTGTGTTTGAGTGTGTGTGTGTGTGGGTGTGCTCCCGTGTGTATGTGTGTGTGTGTATGTGTGTATGTGTTTGAGTGTGTGTGTCTGTGCGTGTGTGTTCCCATGTGTGTGTGTGTGTGTGTGTGTGTGTGTGTGTGTTTGAGTGTGTGTGTGCGCTTGTGTATGTTTATTTCAAGTCTTAGAACCCAGACCCATCTGATGTGAACACACTAAGTTGATCTGAATAGTTTAAAAATATTGGTTCCTTTGAAAAAGTGAGGGAGCTCATCACTACATGAACTGTATTGCGGGCTTTCACCAGGCATACACATACACAAGGCTACTGTATAATACAGTATAAAATATAGACTTCATGTTTGGGTTTTGCATTTTCCTCATGTGAACTGTGACTCTTGGTCGCCCCCTGCCTGTAGTGGGAAGAAGAACTGGTTTCAGAGACGTCTGTACAAGTGGGATGCTTGTTTCCGTTTTCCAGCCCGAATGCTCATTATGGTGGCAATGGCCCTCACTGGGGTCTACAGGGTGAGTGTGATCATGGACATGAGCACGTAAACTCCACACGCTTATCTACCTCTGAGTGGGCCCTACACATACTTCTACGCTAAAAAAACGTCGTAATCAAATCTGATACGAGCCAGTGCTAACTGGCTAGCAGCCCAAGAGGGTATTATAATGACTGTAGCATTACCTAGGGAAGAAGGGATTCACTTGGCCGGAAGGACAGTGCTTCATGGCTTTACCAGCGCCCCCCGCTGTTCAATCAGCCACCCACACCCTGGTTCCTTAAGCCCCACATACAATATCTTCCTCCGCTCATACGGTATGAGCTCAGCTCGCAGACCCTGGTGTGGAGAGAAGCAGCACTGTGACGGCACGTGTTTCGGAAAGAGAGACCACGTTAGTCCGTCCTCCCCTGAACAGGGGAGAGAGTTTTTGAGGTTCATTTTTCTCATTTTGCTCCTCTCTGCTGAATGAGTCATCTGAAATGCATGGGGTCTTATCTTGATGTTTGGATGTTTGATGTTGTTTTTTTGCAGATTGTATTTGCACCAAGAATTACTGATAAATTAAAGGAAATTGCTCCAAACAGAGATTTTACAGGTGAGTGTTTTACTAAACCGACATGGTCAACGCGGTCAGTGTGGTCAGCGTGGTCATGGTTTACTTTCTTCTCCACCGTTCTGTCAGCACATTTGGGCAGAAGGCAGTTCCGCAGTCTGTGCGGAGCAGTTGTTGTGGAGGCTGTTGTGTGGAGGCTGTTTTATTATGGCTTTCGATGGAAGTTGTTGTGATCAGTCATTCATCAGTCATGTGTGTGAATCCCTGTTTTTTTAGCTGAAGTATTGTACAGTATTACAGTATTACATTTATGCCCCTGTAGCGCTTTCAGTGATACCCGGATTTATCACCGCCTTCACTGTCTTGGCCATCATCAATCACATCTGTAAAATTATGGTGCAGTACAGGTAGGCTGTGCACGTGCGTGCGGACGCACGTACACGACACACATTCTCACAGCAACCTCACTCTCGCGCAGGCGAGCACACGTGCTCGTTCACGGTTCTCATTCACTCGCGGAAAAAAAATATTGCATATCTCCCTCTCACCGCTGCGCTCACGTGACCTCACACGCGTGTGCACATGAGCCGTCACAGCTGTTACTCACTCTCGCCAGGGACCAGATGAGGAGACTGTACAAAGGAGACCGGGCCGACCTGCCTCGAAAGCTCCCAGCAACAGATGTTGCCGTGGTGAGAGAACACTCTGCGCGTACCGTCCCCGCATATAGATCTGCGCACCGATAATATGAATGAACATACAGCTTTGCTTTCTTTTTGTATCGTCTCCAGGCGAGGAGCATGTCGTACATCGGGTTGCAGTTGACCTTCCTCTGCTTGGGTGGGTACAGCGCTAAGGATTCAGCTCAATTTTACTGTTTGCCCCACCCAGTCTCAAAAAAAACACTTTTTTTCTATTCATAATTTCTGTTGCTGGTTCAGAGTTATTCTTCTGTTTTTTTCCCCCCACAGGAATGAAGATTTTGTCTGTGTTAATCACTGTAGCTGTTTTCATGACCTTTCCTTTTGTGTTCGGGATGGTGATTTTCTTCAAAGAGTTTGCATACATACTGTAAGTTTACTTCCCTTCTTTTTATTTACTCAAATCATATATAACAGCTCATCATCCCAGCTGGGATTCGAACCAATGGCCTACAGGAGCCACATCTAATCTGATCCATGCATTGCATGTAGCCATCCACCCGCTTATTCCACTTTTGTTTGGATTCAGTCCATGTAGGTGGTGTTGTGGTGTAGACTTGAAACCAAAAGGTTTGCCAGTTTAAATCTTGAATGGGACACTGCTGTTGTATCCTTGAACAGGATTACTCATTATTTTAATTTTAGATTATAAAAGCCAGATGTCTTTAGACCAATGCATAATAATATTAGTGATAATTACCCAAATTGATCATATCTATTGACTAATAATACTGATAGGAAATGTATAATAATATAAGTGATAATCACCCAAATTGATCTTATCTATTGACTAATAATACTGATAGGAAATGTATAATAATATAAGTGATAATTACCCAAATTGATCATATCTATTGACTAATAATACTGATAGGGAATCTAGAATATTTAAAGCAGCCACTGTATTCAAAGGAAGTGGGACAAATTATTCGGACTGTTTAACTGGACACAAAAGTCTGAATAATGATTTCAGAATAAGTCTTTACTCAGGAACAAAAATATAGTTGTTTGCATTTTTTAAAAAGGTCACTTTCAGATGTGTGATATGCACTTAGGACTATGAAAAAAGAAATAGCAATCAGATGTTCTGTCTGCAAACCCACATCAGTTTGATTCATACGACATTAAAGAAGGACAAGTAGCTGAAATGTCTACATTTTTGTCATATATATTAAATATTGTAAAACAACACAAGCAAAAGTGCCAGTCTAGTTATTGAGTGCAAACATCTTTTGAATCACTTGAAGAAAAACACTATTACCGAAGTCTATGCATTTTACATTACATTTTTTACATTACAGGCATTTAGCAGACGCTCTTATCCAGAGCGACGTACAACAAGTGCATTAGTTCCAGGTGCAGAGGTACAAAAGAAACATACTAGAGCGAAACAAAGACCGTAGTGCCAGAAGTGACCACATAGTTTACATTAAACTATTTATTATTTCCTGCCCAAATTTGATGGCAAACAACTAGCAGATGAGAGCACCGGTAATAAAAAAGTTAATTCTTTGAAAACCTTATAATCAAGTTACATATAAACTTCAGAAGAAATCAATTTAAGCTTTCATAAAGGTGCACCTTCTAAAACTAAATTTTGTTCAAAATCCTGTCATATATGTATTTAGAGGACTAACATTTACTCAGTTTAACACCTTTGAAAATATCTGTAACAAATTTATTCTTATTCTTCTTAACACCTGCTGCTGCAATGGGTTAAGAGTGATTTTCTCACTTGATTAAGTTTAATGCTTCGTTTTTGTTTTCACCCTTATGACAAGTAATCGTCAGAAATGTATTCATTCTTATCAGTTTCACCGAATGTAATCTACATTGCAAATCCGAGAGGAAGAAATTGAGATCTGCCTTAAATGATGTGTTTTTGACAGCATAGACGTACCTCAAACAAAGCATTTCCTCCACAAAGTGAATTGCAAGCTGATAATTGCCAAGAAAAGACAAATTCAGCATTCAAGTACTTCAATCAATGTTAATTTAATGAACCAAGAGAGAAGCAAAACCAGCACTTGCAGTGGTCCATCAGAATAAAGGAAACATTTTAGGTGTTACAGTATACTAGAGATACCAGACACTGTTCTGCCAATCACAGACTTGGATGAAAAAAATCTAGACTTTTCTACATACTCGCACTATGATGTCAGTCACTGGTAATTTGTGGTATCTCCAAACTTTGGAATGAAATATGTGTACCTCAGGCTCCTGATGCTAGTTTAATGTGATGCAAGATGTCTTTCATTCCTCTTTTTGAGGGAGAGTTTGTGCTTTTCTTTACTCCCGATGTTGTTCATCTCCTCAGGTTGGCCGTTCTCCCGATCCTGCTCATGGCCTTCCTTCTGAGGAGGCTTGTAGTGCGTCGTTTCTTCCTCCAGGACAAACTGGGCCCCAACGACACTCAGAAGCCCCTCGCCTTTAAAAACACGTATGTGTCGCCATGGCAGCGACATTCAGGGGCCGCGCACCCTCTTTCGTCCGTTTAACCAGGACCATTTTCCATGTTAAAGGCAGACAGGGAACATCTACATATTCTCACTTGTTTCTGTCCCCTATCCCTCTCTGCCTCTTTCTCTTACTCTTTGACCTCCTCTCTTCTCATATCCCTCCCGCCCTCTTTCTTTCTCTCCTGCAGCCAAGCCCTGGAGAACGCTCGCTACTTCACCCTGTTCTTCTTCGTGATTAAGGGTGCGATTGATTTTGTTGCCCAGTTCTTGATCAGAATCGTACTGGGTGGCCTGAACCTGGCCCGGATTGACTCGACCACCAACCCATCTAACCAGGGGGGCCTGCTGGACACTGGTAAGCAGCCCACCTTCTCCCTCATCTCTCACAAAAACAATAAGAATAGAAGTAGAAGTAGCAAAAACCTCCCTAGTGTTTGTATACCTTGTAACCTCATTTTAAAGAAACAAGTATGCCTGCAGGATTGTAAGTTCCGAAGTATAAGAAAATATGTGACATGTTTTGTTTAATGTTTGGCACAGGCTAAATGGGTGCTTGGGGGCAGCTAAAATGAATGCATTGTAAAAGATAAGTGTGCGTCAGTGCCCCCTTTCTGCAGTAGTTTGTTATTACATGCGACTACGCATGGGCCAATATTATCATTAAAGCAGGAGTTTCAAATTCCGGTGTCTACGAACTCTTCGGAGTTCTTTTGGTTTCGTCTCAGTCAGCAGCCTTGGAAGTGTTAACTTAAGTGCGTTTACTTAAGTTACGCACAAGCGCAGAAACACAGAAATCTCGTTTTTAGACTCTGGTTTCCAGGATTTGAGTTTCAGATGCTGTATTAAATATTGACAATACCTGCCTGCCTGCCTTTGTGTGTGAGCATGCCCCCTATGAGCAGTGTACTGTCGTTGCAGCGTATTTGACCTGGGTATCGGTGCTGATGGTGGATTCCGCTCACACCAACCCAACCGCTCTCAACTTCTGTCACCTCCTGGTGCAGTCCAGCCAGCCCAACCCTGGGGTGAACACCAAATTGCGCACAACTGCAAGGACAGGTGGGCCATCCAATACAACACAAATGCTGTTTTTCAACCAGCTTTGCCCTTAAATCTGTAAACTGTTGACCCACTGGGAATGATTACACTTGTAGCCAAACTTCAGGTGTACAGGAAGTGCTTGTTGGCTGCAGACCCGATACAAAGGTTGCCCATATACTTTATTTCTTCTAATTGTTTTAGTACAGGTTGCTCTGAACTATGTTACAAACTAGTTTGTTTAGCATTCAGGTCTTGGAGGTGTGTGGTTGGTTGCTCCTTCCTTGAGTCTCTCGCGAACGTGAATGTGAATCATGATCTTGACCTCGATGAGCAGGTGGAAGCCGGAAATGTCTTAGAAATGTCTTTCTGATTCCGGCAACATAAAGCACATTTGCCTGGCTCTGGTGTTGAATGCAAAGGTAATTCATGCTTGTACATATCTGTGGCTCTCTCTCTCTCCTCCAGCGGCTGGAGCCAGGCGCAGGTGGTGGCTGGCCTACACCCTGCTCAGAAACCCGGGCCTGGTGGTAGTCCGCAGGCAAGGGGTCGTCCTGCCCATCACACCCACTGCCCCGCCCGCAGCGATGATCATGCTGGAGCCCTGAGTAGTCGCCTGCGCCCTACTCCTGCACTCCTTTGGAAACTTCTAGAACTAGTAGCTCCTTCTTGCCCATTTTGGTATTCCTGCTTCGGGTGGTCGTTGGCCACAGGTTTCACAGATCTCTACTGCATGGCTGATTCCCTTCACCTTTCCCCCAGTGTCAGCCCATCCACATGCTGTAAAGATCAGTGAACCTGAGCAGAATGACTTGCTCTGTGCCCTTTCTTCGAGAACAGGGATCTCACGCTGTTCTTGTTCAGTTCCACCCCCAGTCTGCTTCTGTCAGCAGCTCTTTGTGTGTGAGCGCCCTGTTTAGTAGTAGTTTACAATTTTAGTGAATTAGGCCTGGCGTGTGTTTGTGTGTGTTGCCTGCAAACAGTAGTCATTAAAGCGGGGATCAAACGCTCCAGTTCAGGGCGGCAGCAGTGCCTGCCAGGATTTTGTGGTTTCCAATCAGCAGCCATTTTTTGTAAACAAGGTGTGAATGACAATCAGTGACTCAAAGTGCTTAAGTACTGCGTACCAAAAAACTAGCATATACTTTGGCTGCCCAAGACTGAGATCTGTCCTTAAGAACATTGCATACTATTGGGCATGCTCGATGTACCTTTCCTGGGAAAAATGGTGAGACCCATGTGAAAATACAGCTATTTTTATGAGGCATCGGAACACGCAACATCGTTTTTTCCAGTGAGACAGTCTCATAAGTAAATTACAGACTTGGTATTCAAACTGCCGTTCCAAACCAGCCACACTGGTGCCTTCATAAGAAACCAGTTCTTTGGTTCTGCTTATAAATATGTTTGATAGTGACAGAAATTCCCTGCTCTGTCTTCGCCATATTGCTTGTTTGTCTTGTGGCGTGTTCACGGATAGTTCTGATTGGTGAGGTGAAGTTTTGGTGCGCGAAAACAAGAACACCCATTGTTTCTTTATAAAATTAGAAGTCCTGCTTCAGTTTTGAACTGTTTTTCAAAATATTTTAATAAAAATTTTTTATAAGGTTTTTCCCAACAAATGTATTGTTTTTTATACATTAAATCTCACTGCTTCCATTTCACATTTCACGTGATTCTTTGACAGTCACATGACTCAAGGCTCCTCCATGATTGGTTTCAGTAACGTTCTTGTGTTGTTAGTCCCCGCAATACCAGATAAGTCCAGCAGGGGTCAAGAGCCTTTACAATTCCATTTCTTCCGGAGGACCAGCAGTCGTTTCCAGTACAGTGGAAATCCCACCACCATTTTGTGAGACATTCAAACCCTCCCCCACCCTTCTCCCAATGGCTTGTGCACACCCTCACTTGAGTGTACTTGAGTGGAGCACACTAACGGAAAAAGACGTGCACATCCTGCCCAGGCTATGGAGGTGAGGGTTCAGAGGTCGTAGGTAAAAGCGGGGTCGAAGGCTATAGCCGCAGTCTCTTGATGTCCTCGCTGCGGAAGTCGATTCTGAGCGCCAGCACCTGCCGGACCTCCGCAGGGGTCAGGCGCCAGGTCAGGGGGCCGGAATTGGGACCCCAGTAATCCAAAATCTCTGTCACCTGAACGTGATATGCAAACACACAGAGAACAATCCGGATTATTAACACCCATGTCTTCCTGCTGCAAAGGCCTTAAACAGCGGTTCTCATCCCTGGTCCTGGAAGAGCCCCTGTGTACGGCCCTTGTATTCCAACCTTAACTGCATTTCACGAAGTATAAAGAGCAGTTAATAGTTTTTAAATTAGACATTTTGTCTGAGGAGAGATGATTTACCCTCTTAATGGCATATTCGTGTTACAATAGTCCACATTTATTTAAGGGCTTATTTAAGGACATTTTAGTTCACAGACAACTGATGCATTAAATTTCTTGCAATATGCTGTGGCAAATTATTCCACTTGAAAAAGGGTCACATTTTGTACTGGCTGACTGACAGACCTACAGATGAAAGCAGTGAAGTTCCACATGCTGAAAGTGTGGGCTTCTAACTGCTCACTGTCATTTAAGGAAACAAAGAGTTCAACGACAAAGAAAATTGTAATTGAGCCCAATCTGCATCCAGTTAAAATCTGTTGCAGACTAAATTTTGGAACCTTAATAAAACATGAGATAGTTTGGAAGGAAAACCAGCACCCATAAGTGCCCTCCAGGACCAAGGCTGAGAAGGGACCTTGCGAGAGACAGTCAGGCATGGTTTCCCACAGCTGGGTTTGACCCAGTCCAGCACTAGCAGTGTGCAATACTGAAGCTGGCCCAGATCAGATCACGCTTCCAAACAGTCATCAGCTTCTTCATGACTGTGTGACACAATAACTTGAGCTGGATTACACCTGCTAGTGAGTGAACACAGCCCCCAGCCCCCTGTCCCCTTGCTATAAACCTGCAGCGTGCAGGTCCAGAGTATCTCATATATAGTTATTTATTTAGCAGGTACCATGCATAAATCATTAGCTGTACCAGTATTAGCCGCAAAGCTAATTTTCATCCACAGTCCCTGGGCTGGAAACATTGAAAACATTAAAACTTCTGAGTAAAAAAAAAAGCAAAGTACAAGATTAAACTGGTGCTTCAAATGTCAGAGGATTCAAAAATTGAAAAAAAAGAGAAAAAAGCCCACAGAGCTATTTAAAAATTAATCCGAGGGTTAAGTATTAGGTTGAAAGAACCGAGTCATGTTCCATTTTGAGAGCAATTAGTCAGGCCGGGTTTCAGATGTGAAGTGAAGAGACTGACAGAGGGTGAGAGCGCTGAGGAGATTCAGAAGGGACTGTCAGGGATGGGATATTTCCTGATTCATCAGGAAGTGCTGATGTTTCAGACCATAACAGGTAGAGGACCTGGGAATTTCACAAGTGCATATCAAAGTCAAGCTTTTGATCGCTGATGGCAGGAGATATTTTTCAACAATAGAGCCAAATCCTGGAGGCCCCACAGACATTAAGGGTCTGAAAAATCACACCCTTTACCGAAAATGAGGGAGAAAAATGGATGAAGAGATGAAGATGGAAGGAGATAGGGCATTGTGGGAGAAGGAGAAGAGAGGAAAAAAGACGGGGGGGGGGATGCTCACCCTCTCCAGGTTGAGAATGGTGGCCATCTGTGTGAGCCGGGCGAACTTGTCTCTGATGGTCCAGGTGGTGACGGTGGTCAGGTAGGCCACCAGAGAGCGAAGCTCTTTATCGAACTGCAGCCCCCCCAGCTGGGAAGGAAGAGACGCAGCACAATTACTTCGCCTGTATGGTGGGCTGCACTTGAGCAACATGTTTCCCGGATCTCCAAGGACTTTTAAGTGGAAAACCGCACTTCTGCCACTACCAACGCGGGTCACCTCCTTAGCAAGTGCGCAACATCGTTTCGTTGCATAGTAACCCCTGACACGTCGCCGAGCCCCTCCCCTCCTTACCCTGCTGAAGGTGCATTTTAGCACCGCCTTCTCCATCTCCAAGGAGATCAGGCTGGTCATCAGGCTGGTCAGGGTGTCGTAGATGACTGGGGAGAGTCCGGCCTACGGTGAACATGATAATACCATTGTACTCATCTATTCTGGAAGGCAGGCAGCCTTTATCCATAACCGTTTCTCACATGTATTAACCGTTTTTTCTACATCATGGAAATGAGTTACGTATACTACACCTAGACAAGACACAGGACACTACATCTAAACTGACTTTTTTATCCATTTGTATAGATGGAACTTCACTTTAGTGTTGAGAGGTTAGCCCATCTGGGTATCAAACTTTCAGACTCTAGGGCTATTATTATAAACTTCTCCTGGTTTAAATGTGTATGTAATTGAGTGATCCCACACCCCGCCCACACTTGGTTGTTGTTGCTATGTTGGTCAAGCTTTCTGAAAAATGGTCGGAGTCATTCATTAGTCAGCTACTGTACCACAAAAAACAATTGATCAATTTTGGGGATTAGGCAATGTATCAGATAGAAGCTGACAGCAAGGCCTTCCATTTGAAGCAATTACATATGCACACATTGCCTTAGGAACCACAGCAACGGTGCCTGTCAGTGAGTGGAGTCCGCTCTGTGTGTCCACTCTGACATGCCTACCTTGAATTCGGCCATCAGCTGCTCCAGGTTGACAATGAACTGCTGGACCCACGGGTCGTTAGCCTCGTACTCGTTGAACTCATCCTGCGGCACACAAACAGGAAAGGGGCTCTCAGTTCCCCAGCAAAGTTTTGGGGAGGTTTAAGGGCCGCCTCATCGATCAGAAGCTTCCAGACTTTTCCAATCCTTCCCAGAATGTATATAGTATTTAGCAAGCACTGCTTTTCAGTCTGCACTGCGAAGATGTAAGAAATGACAGTAAATATGAATGTGCGGGAGTACGTTTCTGTGTGTGTGTGAGAGTGCGTGTTTGTACTTACCTCCTCAATGTTGTGCGATATAGACAGGAAGTTGCTAATCCAGGGCTTGACCTGTGGTTTGATGGCGGTGTTGTTCAGTTCTGTTAGCCCCTCCTGTAACAAGCCCACACGCACACAGCGATTCAATATTAAGACACAGCTAATATTGTATTACGCCAGCTGGCAGACAGACAGGCAGTCACATGGGCGCTCACCTGCAGGAGATCCTTGAACTTGCTGGACGTGCTCACCAGGTCTGCCAGACAGCTGTCAATCTTGGCCTGTGCCTGTTCCCCTGAGCCAAAGCCCTGGCTGAACAGCTTGGCACAGTCATTCTGAGGGACAAGGACAGGCAGAGGTATTTAATCCACAGAATCCCTGCGGGAATTACCAGGGCTGATGAAGACGGATAGGGAACGGGACGGCGGTTTCGTCACCCTTTGCACGGAAAGCAGGAGCTCCCCACAAGCAGGGCATACATTAGCGCCCACAAATAGAACGTGCACAAACAGAAATAGATCACTTGGTATGGCGTAGCCTCACCTCCAGGTTCTTCTTTAGGGTGATGATGTTCTCACTGCACACTTCCACATTATTCAGTGTCACCTGAGAAACAGAGAAAGAGGGGGAAGTCATCTGCAATGTAATGTAATGTCATCTATTAATACATTTTAGCATGGCCCTTTTCCAGTACATTACATTACAGGCATTTAGTGGATGCTCTTGTCCAGAGCAACTTACAGTTTTTACATAGCATTTACATTGCATCCATTTATACAGCTGGAGATACTGCATACTGAAGCAATGCAGGTTAGGTACCTTGCTCAAGCGTACAACTGCAGTGTCCTACCTGGGACTCGAACTTGTGACCTTCAGATTACAAGACCAGTTCCTTACCCATTATACTACACTGCCGCCAAATTTAGTCCAGTTTGTGGAATTGTCAGGAAGATAATGTTATCGTTGTGTACTGGAGTGTACTGGGGTTAGTGGGTATCGGACTGAGGCTGTATAAGCAAACTGTGTCAAGGTCAGAGTTCACAGGGCTGGTATATATGACGATCGGTGTGCATGGAAGCGAGTCTGTGTGCGGCTCCATGTGTGCAGGAACGAGGGGACCCACCAGGAAGGAGGCCTTGGCGTCCTCGGCGCTCTCGATGCCCATGGCCATGGTGTTGAACTTGCCCTGCTGCAGGCTGCTCTGCATCAGGCTGACGGCGCTGCTCACGCCCCGCTGGATGTCCTGCAGCGTGGTCGCCGGGAAACCCTGCCGAAGCTTATTGCACAGCACCTCCCTGTGGCCGTCAAAGGTATAGCAGCAAGGGAGCGGTGGGAAAGGAGGGAAACACAGGGCAGCTGCGGTTAATGCCTGGAATGAAGCACTGGACGGGTTAAAGTGCAGAGACCCAACAAAAACAGGGGTGGCTGTGGGGGTGAGAATGGAACAGGGGTGTAGCCAAAATACACTGATGTGGGAAAGACTGGAAATGCCACGTATTAAAATGAAAGACCAGAAGGCTGCATATGCAGAGATTTTTGAAGGAAGACAGATGCACCCTGGAGGGGACAGGCGTACCTGAAATCGGACTCCAGCACGGAGGTGGCATGGTTGATCATTGCGCAAAGGCAGTCAATGCTGGAGCTGGACAGAGCCCTGCTGATGCACTTCTTCACAATGTAGAAGCAGTCGTCCACCATGCTGGAGGTCAGCTGACCCTTCTCAAATGTATCCATGGCAACGGCCTGAGGAACACCAGTATGTATGTGCTGTGTTATGTAGATGAAGTATGCAACTTGTTATGCAGATGTAGTTAGTATGTAATGTGTTATGTAGATGTAGTATGCAAACCGTTATGTAGATGTAGTATGCGATGTGTTACTTAAATGTAGTATGCCGATGTAGTTAGTACGTGATGTGTTATAGATACTTAGTACGTGTTGTGTCAGGTGGATGTAGTTAGTATGTGATGTGTTATGTAGATGTATTATGTAGTGTGTTGTGTAGATGTAGTATTTGGTGTGTTATGTATAGATGTAGTATGTGATGTATTATGTGTAGATCTAGTATATGATGTGTCATGGAGATGTAGTATATCGTGTGTTACAGTGTGTAGATGTAGTATGTGATGTGTAGACGTTGCATGCTGTGCACCTTGTTGACGCTCTCTCTCATGTAGTACTCCTCCATGGGGATGTAGTACCCGATCAGCTCCTGCATGGTTCGGCTCAGGAGGCAGTGCTTCAGCAGCTTTTCCATGCTCTGTTGGTGCTCTGCTCCAACACAGAGAGACACAGTCACACTGTGGTCATCACAAGCCCTTCACAACCACAGACACCCTGCACAGTCGCTACAGTGAGTCTCAGTGCAGTCACCAGCAATACACAGCCAGAGAACAAAGTCACTATAGACAGTCACATTGCGCAGTCATCGCACGGAGACCCAGTCAAACAGTGCAGTGAAAACACAGATGCAGTTTCACTGTACAGTCACCACATACAGAACCAATTACACTAAAGTCACCAGGGACACAGTCACATGGCAGAGTCACCACACAGAGACACAACCAAACTGTAGTCACCATAGAAACACTTACACAGCACTGTCACACAGTCCTCAAAACAATAATTAGACAATTATGCCAAATTTGTTTTTTACAGTTCTGTATGATTAAGGAACTCACCAGCTTAATGGTCACCAGACCAACTGACTGTTTTTACAATTACATCTAGAGTTGGTCAAGATACTTTTGCCTATTTTAATAATAGAAAATATGTGATGTAACTTCATTTCTTTGTTACAGTGAAAATTATATATGTTTGATGCGCAAATGGACTGCTGTAGTACAATGGACATAGTTAAATTCAAAAGGGAATCTGCTTCTGGTGGGTGATGCCTTTAAGACTCTTGACAGAACTCCAGAATCCTCTACAATCCAATTCTCTCCATCAGGCATCTCAAACTCAAATCCTGGAGGGCAGCAGTGTCAGTGTTTCTCATGCATTTCATTACTTAAGAGCTTCATTTAAGTTTCTTATCGGCTAAAGAGTTCACATACTGTGATTTCAAGGCCTAAAGTGGCTGTTGATTGCGAGAAAACATCAAAAACATGCAGACACTGCAGCTCTCCAAGTTTGGGGTTTGAGATCTCTGCTCCACATGATCTTTAGCAAGCTCATTTATCACAAAGACAATTATCTATTTCAGTCTATGTTCTCTCCCCTATATATTGTCCATAGGCTGCTTACTGTACAAACCTATTGTAACCCAAACACACACACACACACACACACACACACACACACACCCTGTACGGTGGCCTTGGGAGCGGTGGCGTCCCCGACTTCGAAGTCGGCGGTGATGCGTCGGCGCAGGAAGCGCAGGTAAAGCTCCGCCCGGGCATTCATCACAGTGACCTCCAGCAGCACGGGGTCCAGCTCCCTAAACACACAACCCCTATTAGCATGCTTAACCCTCACAGAGGGAACGGACTGACCTGAGGTCAGTTTCACCTCATAGAATTATCATATTTAACCCTCAGAGACCGAACTGTGGTCAGTCACAGCCCACAGGATTTTTAAATATAATTTCACAGAGAGCGGGGAGGGCGCAATAAAAAAATCCTTCCAGGGCAAGTGTACACTGACCTGGGCTCCATCTTTTCTGCGGGCAAACTTCTCATCATACTGCTTTGGACAATCTGAAACTGCAGGGGGAGGGAGGACAGAAGGTAGGGAAAGAAAGAGAGAAACAGAGAGAGATTGAGAGAGAGAGCAAGAGTGTTAAATCTGAGCAGCTGATACAAGCTCAAAAACTCTAAAAGAGAAACAAACCAAGTTATTGGTGTTACAATGCACATTAGTATCCATAACATTAATCAAAAACAAGCCTGTATTTCAGAAAAGTACTGTGGGACATGGAGTCCCATAAGCATCAGTGCTGGGACCTCTGCTTTTCCTCATTTACATAAATTATCTTGATAGGGATATTACTTTATGGAAGGAACAAAATTACAACATATCCAAATTGAATTAATGAGGAAAGACTAAATATACTTAATCCCTTCAGGTTTACCAAATGGAGACTAAAGGCCAATTTTATAAGACGTTTTAAAATTCATGAAAGGGATTAAGTGACCAGAGGTAGCACAGTGGAGAAGACACATGCACACACACACGCGCACACACACACGCACACACACACACACACCTTGTTCTGGTAGTCCCTCTGACGGATGAATTTATCCACCACTTTCTCAGCCTGCCGGTCACACTCCACCTGCAGGTGTTTGATCAGGGTGTAGAGACGGCCAGGGCCATAGTAAGTCTCCACAATGGGCTGATGGGTCTCCACGATCCGTGCTATACCTGACACACACACACACACACACACACACACGCATGGATGCACGCACAAAAAAACAAATGGGTACACACATTCTGTTAATTTTTCCTCTTTGGTTCTTATAAGGAATAACAAATTTTAGTACAATTTCCTACCCCAGAAAAGATTGTAAAAACACACATGATGCACACATGCACATGTGCACGGAATCTCACCCTCCAGCAGTAGTGTCAAGGTGTCGGCAAAGATGAGAGCTGCCCTACGTTCACCCAGCTCACCACCTACTGCCAGGATCAGGTTCTCCTCTGACTTACTGGCCAACTGAGAGAAGAGAGACAGGGAGAGGGAGAGGGAGAGGGAGAGAGTTTTTGAAATATTTGAAACCTTATGTACTGGGGGGAAAAAACTACATGGGTCAAAGGTGTACTGTAAATCTGTTAGATTAGATTTATGAGTCATATTTAAAAAGCCATTACATTTCTTCAAATTTAGAACAGCTTACAAACATTTTTAAATGTAACCAATTAATCAAACCCAATCTAACAGTGTCAGACCTACCTGGGTGCAGAGGTACTGGGCAAAGCGGGCCAGGCCCTGGTCATGGAGGCCCAGCAGGGGAAAGATCTTGAAGAACCTCTCCACCTGGGCGAGGTCTCCATCAGCGATGGCCTGATCCAGGCGCTCCTTCACCAGGGCCTTCAGCTTCTGCTCAGCCTCCTGCAGGAGAGCCAAGCTAGCGTCCACTGCACTGCCTGATGAGAAATAACAGCTGCTAACTATGAAGTACAAACCAGGGTAAGTCAATAACCTAAAACTTGTTATAGAATCAGTTAATCACATGCACCTGCAATTTTGAGCCTTGCAGGCCACCTTAATAAGTCATAAATGGCTCAAAATTATTTAGCCCAGACATTGAGTTAGTTTTGACACTTATACATGATAATAATGACAAATAATTCCAACTGAAAACATGCATGTGTACCCAAAACAAATAATTTTCTGAAGCCTACCCTGGAAAGCATATTAGTCAAAATGTACACAGTTAATTAAACTAATTAGACCAGTTAAATCAGGGGAAGCAACCTATACATCATCGCTCAAATCAAACAAGTTACTGACATCCCTGAACTACCATCCTCTAAGTGGGTTGTCAGGGCTATAAGTGCCGAATGAATCCAGCCCCTTTGAGCCAGGCCCTTACTCTCTCCGCCCTGCCGGCTCAGCTCAATGACAGACTGATCCAGGGACAGGTAGCGGTGCACGTGGGCCGCCGCCTGCTCATAGTCCTCGTTGCGCAGAGCAGTCTGGACCCCGTCCGTGCAGAACTTCAGGTCCAGGATGTCATCGGCCCGCTGAATCGCCTGGTACAGCCGGTTCTGCAGGGATTGCAACACGCAGCAGGAGAGTGAAGGGTCAGGATAGCAGTGCTTAGAAAAAGTGGCCACAGCCAACGCTGTGAATGTGTGTAATGTCCGCTTGACTGTGGCAGCACATGGCAGATGGAGACATCTTCATATGCTGTTTGCAAACAGGGTGTCGGTGGGTGGGCTGTACCTTTGCCAGGTCCAGCTGTCGCACTTTGCTGCTGACATTTTCGGCAAGGCTGCAGGTGAAGGTGATCATGCCAGACAGCTGGCTCGCGTCTCCCTCAATCAGCTGCAGGTTGGGCCTGAAAGTACAAGTTGCTATGTGAAACAGAGGAGAGGAATGGGACAGGAATGGGCAGATATGTAGTTTATAAGAAGTTTAAACATCACTTGTCTGTCTCAGCTATGAGGCTCACCCCATCCTCTGCAGAGCGAGCATCTTGGTCTCTATGTTGCCGCGTTGACTAACCAGCCCCTCAAGCTCCGAGTCCACCAGCTTCTGTAAGAGGAGAACGCAGCAAATCGCAACGGTTAAACATCTATCTGCCACCCATGTAAGACAATAGCACTGCAATACTCTTAAATCAATAGCAGAAATCCAACGAATGGTTGCAGTGTGCATATTAGATTATATATTAATTACATTTAATTTATTATAGAATCATTTCGCTGCCAAGATTTGAATAAGTTTGACCAGATACAGCCGTCCGGATTCAGTACTGTCAGGAGCCCCACCGAAATAGGACACCAACACCTCCAATTTCTTCTTTGCCCCTATCCATCCATTCTCACCTCCTCTTCGCATAGCTGCTGGTACACCCGCTCCAGCTCATCCAGCTCAGTCAGGCTTTCGATAGTGTCAATGCTGACAGCGGAGGAACCCGCCGAGGCACTCCGTTTCATCGCCACCGACGAGTTGGTTTCCGACATCTTTTCCCACATAAACAGAAAACGCGTCACTTCCGCATTTTTTTTTTTTTTTTTTGTAGACCCGTGTCGTTTGGTATGCGCCGCCTTGGTACAAAGACCATACGCGTAAAATATGTGGTATAATGATTACCTAGATATTTGGCTTTTTTAAAAACAACATTCAAATATGCATGTCAAAATATGTAGACAATATTTTAATTACAACACGAATATTTTTTGAATTTCTGTAGATTTCAAAAAGGCATGTTTTAGGACGTCTACATGCACGCCATCTCATGTTGCAGACGAAGGCCCCCAATCGGCATCTTATCGACAACATTCTGACCAGTAGACAAATGAATGGGGTTGATATAATTTTTTACATCTATTTTATATCGAAACCATCCTGGCCGATAAACTGGTAAGGTATCCTCGGACGTCCTCTGTACAGTCTACTGCATCCTATCAGATGTATATATTGCAGGATTTGTATTGCATTTATATTAACGTTTTGGCGGTTATCCGGGTCAGGGTACTCTTTTTAAGGAAAGGGTATTCGATCGGTTGCTAGCAAAGTTTTTGTCAAACTTAGTCCCTATTGTATGCTTTCGTATGTTCCCACAAATTACATAGTTGTATTTGTGATTTTTTGCTCCACATTCCAATGGGTAAATAGTGCATTTCTTATGTAAGTGTATGTCAGTTAATTTGGTTTTCTGACAAAGCTAACGTTAGCTAATTTTGTGGCCCGAACTGCATTCATCGGGTGCTGGGCATACAGTTTAGCGATCCTATTTCAATGCATTTTATGATCATTACAGCTTCATTTGTTCTGAGATGCATTCGTTGCTTCTCAATATGCTAGCTATAATTGTACGGAAGGTTCTGATTCTTGCTTGAAGACATTGCAAGATGTACCGTTATTCGTTATGGAAGCTATGCATCTAGGTATCGTTCGCTAAGTTAGTTCAACGTTGCTGCACAAAATTGGCGGACATTATTAACTGAGGTAGACTCCTGATCTGGGAAAAACAACTTAATTACCCATCTATCATTTTGGTGTGACCGGTTATGTTGCCTGTCTGGCGTCATTGATGTACGTTTGCTTGGATCAGGGGTTCCCAAACACTGTCCTGGGCCCCCCGTGTATGTTGGTTTTCGTTCCAACCAGTTGCTATCCTAGAATTTTAACAAGTTGTTATTTGTTCATAAGAAGGGTTTATTACCCTCTTAAGTTGCATTATGTCAGTAATAGGTGTGCATGCCATAACGAATTAAATTCCTACTTATTGTGTTATATTACAAACATTTGATTATAGAAAGGTTGGAATACGAATTAGGATGAGATGAGTGATTAGGCTTCTAATTGGTGAAAGCGTGGATGCCTGGCCACTAAAACAAAACATCTGGAAGATAATGAAGAAGTCAAAAACAAAGCAAATGATAATGAGTCAAGCCTCCATTGTGTTAGTAAGTTTAAGGAAAAAAATATGGAAGAAATTAAACTGTGTTCAACAACCTAATTTGAGGTTATTGATTTACTTGTCTTTCATTTGATCAAAACATACCTCTAATGTAATGGTTAGCAACGTAGCACAATAAGCATAATATGAACATGGCAATTGTATTGCATGTGGCATGCAAAGCTATTTCAGACATAATATGACTTAAAAGGGTAGTAATCCCTCTAAACGTGAAAAGCACCTAATTATGAAAAATAAGGAGCTTGTTAAAATTTTGGGATTGTGATTGGAATAAAAGCCATCATACACAGGGTGGCCCCAGGACCGAGTTTGGGAATCATTGCGCTTGTTGTATAGCCTTGTCAGCCATTTTGACAGAACCCCCCAAACAAAACGCTCCCTTTGTGGGTCTGTGTTTCAGCTGAGCGGGCTCAGTGTCCAGAGTTAGCTTCTTTTTGTAAAAGTGCAATATTGCTATGCAGCTACGCTTGTTGGTGTCACTGGGTATTTCTGTGCCTGGTTGTTTTTGTGCAGATATTGCTGCAGTTTATATTGGAATTACCTTGCGTAGCTTGTCCTTACCACTGGTTGCATGTTAGACATCTTATGATACTACCATCACACCAAGAGCATACCTGATCTGAAAATATTTTCTTAAACTGGGGGGAGCTGGGAACTCGAACCAAGAACGTTTAGGTTGCATGTTCACTTTATGCCACACTAGCCCAGATGCGACTGTTAAACCTTGTCCATTTCTCTTTCAGCTGTCCTGAGTAGAAGGAGCCTCTGTAGCTCTCTTTTTCCCTGTGCCCCAGCGGTTAAGAAGCAGACATCATGTTTCTGTACAACCTGACTCTGCAGCGAGCCACAGGCATCACCCACGCCATACATGGCAACTTCTCTGGTAAGCGTTGTCCATCAATTTCCGATTCCGGTAGTCCCTGTAGCTCGTCCCTTCTCTCCCACCACAAGTTCTAGAACCTGGGAACCTATCTGCCTCTGCTCCATTGTTTTCTCTTAAATCCCCTGTAGGAACCAAGCAGCAGGAGATTGTTGTTTCCCGGGGGAAGATCTTGGAGCTGCTGCGCCCTGATGCCAACACTGGGAAGGTGCACACGCTGCTCACCATGGAGGTGTTTGGCATCATCCGCTCCCTCATGGCTTTTAGGCTTACTGGAGGGACCAAAGGTAATTGAATTCAATCCAGACCAGACACACAGTTGCTCGTCTATGTAGAGAAGGGTCCCTGAAAGGCACGGGGTCTGCTGGTTTTTGTTTTCATCTTAAAATCCGCTGTCGGTTCTGACCTAAGAAACCAGGTGTGTCGAGGTAACTAATCAGCTACTTTAATTGATCAATGAAGTGTGGAATATCAGTTAAAATAAGCAGATCCAGCGGGCCTCCAGGCCTAGACTTGTGGACCCCTTATTGTGTGAAAAAGCTGACTGACAAAGTCACTAAGAGAGTGGGTATGTGAAGTTCACCAGGTCTTAAGTTGGGAAAGGGAATCATTTTATAAAACTTTAAATTGGCCAAAATATTGTATTGTATCATACATATTATTGATGGTATGTAGGTATTTGGTTTTCCAATACAAATGACAAAATATGTAAACTGAAATATTCTGTAGTTGTAGAACATTAAAGATCAATCAAAATGCAATAATAAATTTCACATTTCAATAGGAATATGAACACTGAACGTTGTGAACTATTGCATAACGTTTAAAAATGGGATAGGAAATATTAAAACCTCCTAATGTGCAACACCTGAAAATGTTACTATACACTATACAAAAAAAGTAGCTATTCATGCAAAAAAAAAAAAAAAAAAATTTAACTAATACCAGAAACTGAACTCATTCCAAACTGTCGGTGTGCCCCCACATGGCACCAACCCGAGTTTATAGTGCAAGTTGAATTCCAAACAAACAGACCGTTCTTCTTGTTTACATTGCAAATCCTTTATCTTATTGTTGTAATGTCCAATTTTTTTATATTGTATGACAAAGAATAAAATATCAATAACCACAGTATTGGTATACCTAAAAATGAGGTGTATCGCCCAGCTCTATCCTAAATACTGAAGAAATGTAGATTTCTTTTGTATATCCAGAGAGGCAGTTCTGTTGCATGCATTTATTTTGAGTGACCTATGGTTGCACTTCTTTTGTGAATGAAAAGGTAATTTCCCTGAAAGGATAACAAAGTGTTACTGAGAAGTTATGGGACTGAAAAGCTCTGGCTGTGTATACACAGGAATGATAAAATGGGGAGAAGACAGTTGTGATGTCATTTTACTTTACCGAAAGAACATCATGGAAAGTGTCCACCAGTCGCCACTGGAGTTGTGGTATTGGTACTTACAGATGTACTCCATGGCTGATGGAGCTTTTCTGAGTAAGGCGAATCTTATCCCTGTGTTCAGACTACATCGTGGTGGGCAGCGACTCGGGGCGTATTGTGATCCTGGAGTACCACCCGTCCAAGAACATGTTTGAGAAGGTGCACCAGGAGACCTTCGGCAAGAGCGGCTGCAGGCGCATCGTCCCGGGGCAGTTCCTCGCCGTGGACCCCAAGGGCAGGGCCGTCATGATCGGTGAGTCAGACCGTCCCTCAATTTATTCAACATGCTGAGCTCTGATTGGCTCACAGTTTCAGTGTGGCATCATTGACCTAATCAAACTTGGGATAACGTACCATGTGCCGACAAATCGGGACTGCGGTAAGATAACCTTTTTGGTGCCGTTCGTTGGTCAGTGATACCGCCCTAGAGGGATAAAACAAATGAAGTGAATTGAAATTGACACTTGATATAAGGTGTTGTTTTTGTCAAGCCACCTGGCTGTTTCTTTCAACACAGTGTTTCATAATAGCTGTTTGCAATTTAATGAAGTAAAACCATATGTCCCTGCTCAATAAATTCCTCATCTAAATTTCTTTAGCTGTTTTTATTTTGCTGCGCTTGCATGTTTTCCATCAAATGCAGAATACAGCACACCGCTGTTTTTTTGTTGGCATGCTATTTAATGCCTATTTTTATTGAATGTTGGCAGCCCTTAATGGCTTAGATGGTTTTTTCCTGGCTCAGAATAGGGCTTAGGTGGCAACATCCTGTGACAGCGACTGCGTTTGGTCTGACTTTAAATTGTAATCGTGATCTGCTATATGATTTGAATGTAATGTAAATGGTCCATGCTAAATACAATTTAATTGATGTTCCCATGGGATACATGTGTGTGAAGCAGATTTTGCCGTAAAATCATGCAGTTGGTAACCTCATTCGCTGTTGCAGTTCGTTGCATAGTGACCAGGCAAGTTATTGGAAACCACACTGGCCACAAATTGTACTTTCCGTAAGGGTGAACAAGCTGTACTTTGTGTATGGTTTTGTTTTGCTACAGCCATAAACACGCTGTGAAGTGATGAGTTTTCATGTCTCTTCTCTGACTGGTTATCACTGGAGAGAGTCTGTATACCTCTGATCTCAGCCTTGACTCTCTCACGCACTCACACACACCCACTCATGCGCATGCACAGCCACTCGCACGCACACACCCACTTGATGCCACCATCAGCTTGCTGCGTTGTCTTCCTGTATTTAGCTACATTTAGAAAACAAAGTTCTGGTCTTCAAGAGACCACCCACAATGCATTGAGATGGAACAATTTAAATATTTATTGAAAGGTTACTTATTGTAAGTGACAGAACTGCAGGGAAAGTATAGCCTATACTGAAGGATTAATTGTAAGGGGGTCATTCTACAGGAATAGTGGTATTTTGAATTGTAATATGTCTTGAAATATGTTTAATTTTGACACTGCTTTGGGTACAATATTAATTAACCTTTTAACTTAATGTATTCACATTAATGCAAGCTTACTGTTTTTATACATTCAATCAAAGGATGTACCATCCTTTTTGTCACTGGTGTTACTTGTACCCAACACATTAAAGGCTTTTCAGAATTTTATTTCTCAGTTCAATCTGCACAGAAGCAAAAACAGTGTAGGGTAATACGGTAGAATCTGCTAAATTGTATTACGGATTATCGCTTATTTTGTGTATTTGCATAGAATTGCCAAATCCCGAACCATTTCCCATTAATTCCATTGTAAAGAGATCGCATATTTGCATAAACCATTAGCACATATGTCAAATATTTTCATGGAATTATGCCCAATTACATCGCATAATGATCTATAAGTATATGTTAAAAGTTGGCAGATGTGGCATAAATAAACTGACAGTTTTCCTATAAAGACACAAAACCACAAAAATGTACGAAGGTAGGCAGTTTCTGTTGAAAATAATGTTGATAGCGGATGTCTGAGTGTTTGTTTCATTCTTTTATCCAATTAAGTGGATTCTGCTGTGGTTAATTTAGCATGTGTAAGGTTGCATGGAAACTTGAATGCTGTCGTAACTTTAAAAACTTGCAGTATCATTCATGACTAAATTGTACCGATAAATTTATGGGCCATTTCTATTTGTTTTTTTGTTTTTGTTTTGTTTTTTTTGGCGCGATTTATAGGTGGCTTGAAAAAACACTTAGTCAGCTCGCCTAAGACATTTAAATGCAGGAAAAACTCTGGCCTATGAATCCCCACACAATCTTAGTTATTAAGTTAATTATCCAAGGTTTTACTATACTGAGGTATGATTTTTTTGTGTGTCTGACATTTGGCCTGGTTTGGATTAGAATGGTATGGCAGCGCCGACTGTTCTAACTCCTTTCCCAAGGACGATGTGAAATGGTAGTGTTAGTATTTGCACTGCTTCGTAGCAGGTTTCTGGCTCTTCTGCAGGGCTTGTGGAAGGCTATCGCCCTACTGCTGTAACTTCGGCTCAGGGGTGGAGCACCCCTTTGCGTGAGGTCCATGTTCTGGGTTTTGCTTCCACCATTTGCCCTGAGTCAGTTAGACTGTATACAATGTGTACTGGTTCACTCACATGAAACCACGGTAAACTGCCTCGTAGGGACTCATCTGTTATCAGTGAGCTTATCAGCAAATGTAGCTGAAATGTCAGCTTGGATTATTGTATGAATTATTGAATTAATAGCTGATTGTTGGCGTGGACTCCAGAAATTGAAATGGTCCTTCAGGTACAGGGTTTCTCTCTTCCCTTGCTTTGAGTGCATATGGCATATACCAGACTTTTAATTTGGTTGCCTTAGCATTAGGAATACAAGAGGCTATGTTTTTATTAGGCAGTTGTGCCTCAGGAATAGAGCAGGCTGTGGTGTTATTGGCTGGTCATCATGCATCAGAAATAGAGCAAGGTGTGGTTTTATTGGACAGACATGCATCAGGAATACAGCAGGCTGCGGTTTTATTCAGCGGTCATGTATCAGGAATACAGCCGAATGCGCTTTGATTGGCCGGTTGTGGTGCCCCTCCCCAGGTGCCATCGAGAAGCAGAAGCTGGTGTACATTCTGAACCGTGATGCTGCGGCCCGACTCACCATCTCCTCTCCGCTGGAGGCCCACAAGGCCAACACCCTGGTGTACCACGTGGTGGGCGTGGACGTGGGCTTTGAGAACCCCATGTTCGCCTGCCTGGAGATGGACTATGAGGTGAGGGCCCTAGCTATTCGCGTGCGCACGTACACGCACATGCACACGCATACACGTACACGTACTCACACGCGCACGCACGCACGCATACACGTACTCACTCGCACACGCACACACGTACTCGCGCGCGCGCACACATACATTCATATCCACTAGAACTTCATAGAACTGTGCAATGTGCTCTGTGCAGCCTACCAATACTTAGGGCTCCTACATTGTAAGGTGATCTGCTAAATGATTTGAATGTAATTAAAATGGTACATGCTAAATGCAATTTAATTGATGTTCCCATGGGATACATGTGTGTTAAGCAGATTTTGCCATAAAATCATGCAGCTGGTAACCTAATTCACTGTTGCAGTTTGTTGCATAGTGAACAGGCAAGTTATTGGAAACCACACTGGCCACAAATTGTACTTTCCGTAAGGGTGAACAAGCTGTAATTTGTGTGGGGTTATATTTTGCCGCAGCCATAAACATGCTGTGAAGTGATGAGTTTTCATGTCTCTTCTCTGACTGGTTATCGCTGGAGAGAGTCTGTATACCTCTGATCTCAGCCTTGACTCTGTCACGCACACAAACGCACCCACCCACTCGCATGCAAACCCACTCACATGCACGTGCACAGATAACATTATGTCAGGCTTTAGACTGAACAGGCTATAAAATTTGTTTTTACTAACCCATCCAAAACCAACTGGCCTCTGAACCATTTGCTCATTTTTTCCCCTCCTCCTCCCTTTTTCTCTCTTCCTCTCCGTCTTCCTGCCTCTGTCTGGCACTCGTCTCCCTGACACTCCCGCTCTTGACCCCTTGTTCCCTCCATTTCTGTCCTCTCTCTCTCCCTCTCTCTCTCCCTCCCTCTCCCCCTCTCCCTCCCTCCCTCTCCCCCTCTCTCTCCTTCTCTCTCCCCCTCTCTCTCTCTCTCTCTAGGAAGCGGACAACGACCCGACCGGGGAGGCGGCGGCCAACACCCAGCAGACGCTGACGTTCTACGAGCTGGACCTGGGCCTGAATCACGTGGTGCGCAAGTACAGCGAGGCGCTGGAGGAGCACGGCAACTTCCTCATCACAGGTACTTTAGCGTCGCTGCCGGCAGCCTGCGATGAAGTGTTGCTCAGTATCTGACACCAGGGAGAAGTGTGAGGCGAAGCCCTCGTAACGGGTACTGTGTTGCATCTGCCACCAGGGGGCAGTGTGAGTGGACTTCCCTGCTGTATGGCTTTCTTCTGTTTGCATTGTGCCTCTGTGTGTTGTGTAAGTGTGACATAGGATGTAGTTGCACTGTAGGTGTGATGAAGGTTTTTTTTTTTCTTTTCTTTTTTTTTTTTTTTTTGCCTCTTCTGACTTTTTCTTACTGAAGCATTTGTGTCCCACTGCCCCCTACACACATGAACTCACCTAGTGTACTAGTAAGAATTCCTACTTCATTGAATACAGCAGATTGTGCAGAGAAGTTAAGGTTGAATTTCAGCTTGCTTACTGAGGAAGTGATGAGTTTTCATGTCTCTTCTCTGACTGATTTACTGGAGAGAGCCTGTATACCTCTGATCTTACATGTGAGCACTGCATTCAGACATGCGGGTGGAGCCAACGCAACCTGTGTTGGGTTGAAAACCACGGATTTCTCTCTTCTCTTCCCCTCTCAGTTCCGGGAGGCTCCGATGGCCCCAGTGGGGTACTCATCTGCTCTGAGAATTACATCACCTATAAAAACTTTGGGGACCAGCCTGACATCCGGTGCCCCATCCCACGCAGAAGGGTGAGTGTGGGGGCAGGAGGGGGGCTGGGTGGATTCCATCCGGCCTTCGTTGTGTCTGTTTACTGGCAGCAGTGTAGTATGATGTTATGCTCTTGTTATTTTCTGTGTTTATTTTGTTGTACTGTACAGCACTTTGAGTGTGGGGGAAAAGCACTAATAAAAAGAATTATTACTATTATTATTAATATTATTGTTATAATGGCTAGGAAACTGGGTCTGTAATTCAGGGGTTGCAGGTCTGAATCCCACATGGGGAACTGCTGTACCCTTAAGTGAGGCGCAGCAGTATGTTCAGAGTTCCTTCAGCAGTATGTTCAGAGTTCCTTCAGCAGTATGTTCAGAGTTCCTTCAGCAGTATGTTCCGCTACGCTAACTTATTAAGTGAACGTGGAAGCTGCATGCGCTGCGGGTAGGAGCTCTGCGCTGAAGCTGTGTGCACCTGGGTTGATGTTTGACTCTCTCTCTCTCCTGCACAGAATGACCTGGATGACCCCGAGCGGGGCATGATCTTCGTCTGCTCGGCCACGCACAAGACCAAGTCCATGTTCTTCTTCCTGGCCCAGACCGAGCAGGGCGACATCTTCAAGGTCACCCTGGAGACGGACGAGGAGATGGTGAGGGACGGGCGAGGGCGGGGCGGGGCGGGGCGGGGCGTCCGGGGTCAAAGGACGCCGTTTATGACATTCGCATATTCAGTTATTTTTCTGTTCTGGATGGCCGTTCTTGTTTAGTTTTACAATTCGCATACATTTCCACACCCACAATTTTACAGTTTCCACCCATATTGACATTGAGGTAATAAGTCAGTCTTAACTCTGTCACTGCCTTCATGGGGTGGCAATCGCATGCGGGAAAAACGTTGGCTTTTTTGTGTACTTTTTGGCATTTATGTCCAGGACTGGTCCTTCTGTGTTATCTCTGACATATTGTCACTTAACGGATGAGGGCCGAAATGGGAGGTAAATTATGTTCTTACACACTGCGTGCGCACAGACCCTGAGGGATAATGAGGTGGTGGGAGAACGAGGTTTCGGCTACCCCGCTATGGGTGACGCTACAGTGAGCTGTTTGAACCAATCAAAAGCTTTGGCTCTCCACAGCAAAGTGCAACGAATTGTCGAATCAGTAGCTTATTAACTTATTTAACTTATTTCCAAACGGTAAGAGGTGTCACATCTGTGTTGTCATGGCCTGAATGCTGGGTTTTGGAGTTGGAAATCAGAGGTTGTTTCTGTGGTGTCTCCCAGGTGACGGAGATCAGAATGAAATACTTTGACACCATCCCCGTGGCGACGGCCATGTGCGTTCTGAAAACCGGCTTCCTGTTTGTGTCTTCCGAATTTGGCAACCAGTGAGTGACGTGACCACCCCCCCTCTCACACACACACACACACACACACACACACACACACACACAGTGTCTCTTCAATCTCTCTCTCTCATAAAAACACTCAGAGTGTCACTCACTTCACACACAGTCCACTGTCATTTATTGCTGTGAAACTGCTCTGACCTTTCCCCTCTCCTGTGTCGGTTATCTTGGCCAAATTGCGCAACGTCTTTCTTTTTTCGCATTAGTTACCTGTACCAGATTGCCCACCTGGGCGACGATGACGAAGAGCCCGAGTTCTCCTCCGCCATGCCCCTGGAGGAGGGCGACACCTTCTTCTTCCAGCCCCGCCCCCTGAAGAACCTGGTGCTGGTGGACGAGCAGGAGAACCTGTCCCCAATCATGGCCTGCCAGGTGCGTGCGTGTATAGCTCTTTGGTGTTTTTTTCAGTAGTGTGGGGTTTTTTTGTGTGTGTTTTTTTCTGTAGTGCTATGATGGTTTTTATGGGATATGGATGTTTTTTTCTAGCACTGTGATTATTTGTATGTAGCAATATGATGGTTTTTGTGTAGTATCGTGGTGGTTTTTAGGCTGTAATGTGAGGGTTTTTGTGCAGTTTCATGGCTGTTTTTGTGCAGTAATGTGTTTTTTTTCCCCCCTGTATCCTGGTGGTTTACGCTGGTTTACCGATCTCTCCCCCCAGATCGCCGATCTGGCCAATGAGGACACTCCTCAGCTGTACGTGGCGTGCGGGCGGGGGCCCAAGTCCACCCTGAGGGTCCTGAGACACGGGCTGGAGGTAAGACTGCCGTTAACGCTGTGTGTGTACACGCCGATTACATCGTACGCATGCGCACGTAGGCCGTGTAGAAGTGATGAGATTTCATGTCTCTTCTCTGACTGATTTCCGCTGGAGAGAGCCTGTACACTTCTGATCCCGGCCCCTACACGCACGTCTAATGGCGTGACTGCGTTCTTGCGTGCGTGCTCGTGTGTGTGTGTGTGTGTGTGTATAAGCTTGTGCGTTTAGTCCTGTAACCACGCCTGTGTTCCATCTCACTCCAGGTGTCGGAGATGGCCGTGTCCGAGCTGCCCGGTAACCCCAATGCCGTGTGGACAGTGCGCCGACACATTGAGGGTACCGTAGCGTTCTCTCTCTCTCTCATGTCTCTCTCTTGCTCTCTCGCTCGGTCTCCCTCTCTTTCACGCATCATGTCGCGGAGTTCAGAAACTCCGGTCAGCACGCGGACGTCCCGTACAGGATGTGACATCGCGCCCCGGTGCAGCGGCGAGTGCTGTTCAGCCTCCCAGCCTGGGCACCTTGGTCCCGAGCCCAGTCGGCCAATCGCGTGACCCGCCAGCTGTTGTCCAAGCCCTCCGGCAGAGCCTCAGGAATCCGCGTTTGCTTGGCGGACGGTCTAATCCCGGTCGTGAGTTACTGCCGGTTATACGAGCCGGCGTCGGAGGGCTCGAGCGCGGCGCGTGAAGAAATGAATTTATCCGCGCGGATGAAATACGGCGCGGCACTGCGGAACCCTGCCCGCTAGGCGGTTAGATTTAACGGGCTTGGCGTCCCCCCCCCCCCCCCCCCCCTCAGTCTGTCGGCGTGAACCTGGCACCTCGTTAGGGCGGCGAAGGGGCCGCACAGCTGGTCGGAACGCGCGCGGTCGATTGGAACGGGCCCGCGACCGAGCGCGCCCAGAGCTTACGTAACGTCCGCCGGCCTTCGGCCTCCCAGGCCGCCCGCCGGCCCCGAGCCAGTCAAACAGCGCAGCGCAGTCTCCCTCCGAGGCGAAGTTTCATTCTGGGAGACCCAGTGCCAAGCGTTTCCCGAGAAGCATGTGACTTCTTTTCCAGCACAGGGTGACTACTGCCAAGCCCTGCACTGTCACAAATAGGCAACGCAGCTCTGTTAGCTGCAACTCCAGGTGGCCTCATACAGTTTATTTTGGATGTACTTTTGGAGATTAAATCGGATCTCATTAATTCTAATAAAATTCACGATAAAGATGAAAGCTGTGTTGCACAATTACCTGTAAGCAGGGCTTGCAATAACACCCCAAATGTTAGATATTTTCCCCCCCTGATTTATTAGCTTTCTTGGCCATTTAAAAATTCCTTTTTAGGGATATATTGATACTAATGATGGAACTCCTACTATGCAGTGGAATTGCTTTTGCAGGCATCCTAGCCCTTGCTCCAGTTTGCTTTAGTTTAGGTAGGTTTGGCAGCTTCTTGGTGGGAGGAGGGGGCTATTTTTCTTTGCGTTGTCTTTACGTTTTTGGCGCAATGCTTATTATACCATTTATCCCTTTGATCTCAAATATGTGATAAGAATGGCTTTTAACGGAACAGTCGTATGCTGATGTCACAATCGCTCCTGGTCACTGAAAGCAAAGGAGCTCTAGAACACCGACTTAGAATTCTGAACGTTCCAAACTCCTACTCTTAAAATGGTCCCGCCTTAATTTTTGGGGTTCCGATTGCCGACGACTTTGAACGCTTACTGAGGAAGTGATGAGTTTTCATGTCTCTTCTCTGACTGATTATCACTGGAGAGAGCCTGTACACCTCTGATCTCATTTGAGTGAACGCTGTATTTGCACATGTGGGGTAAAACCTTTTGCTGTTTGTGACCGGGTTTGTTCGAGAGCCACGGTTGTGAAAGGTGCGTGTGTGTGTGTGTGTGTGTGTGTGTGTGTGTGTGTGTGTGTGTGTGTGTGTGTGTGTTCGTGCTCACGCTGGCCCCACCCTGAACTCGACGTTTTTCCTCTCCCCCGTCGCCACCGCAGATGAGTTTGACGCTTACATCATCGTGTCCTTCGTCAACGCCACGCTGGTGCTGTCCATCGGAGAGACCGTAGAGGAAGTGACGGACTCCGGCTTCCTGGGGACCACGCCCACCCTGTCCTGCTCCCTGCTGGGGGAGGACGCCTTGGTGCAGGTAAAGCTTCCGGATCTTTCCTAAACTTCCTTACTCCCGCCCACCCACCCCAGTTTCTCAGACAGTCCTCTCGCCCCCCCGCCCCCCCCCGTGCTTTCCCGCAGGTGTACCCGGACGGGATCCGCCACATCCGCGCGGACAAGCGCGTGAACGAGTGGAAGACCCCGGGGAAGAAGACCATCGTGCGCTGCGCGGTCAACCAGAGGCAGGTGGTCATCGCGCTGACCGGCGGCGAGCTGGTCTACTTCGAGATGGACCCGGTCAGTACCACTTTGACCACTGCGATTTAGCACAGATTTTTAAAAAAATGCTTTGTCCCTTTCCCCATTTTGGAATTTCAACTCACGCTTACCAGCCACGCTAGTTGTGTGCTGTACGCATCGTGGATTGGGGACAGCGTTGAGCCTGCACCAACATGAGCTGGGTAAAGACTCTCCGTGTGCAGCTTAATTTATTGTATTTTTTTGGAGGGGGGGGATACATAAATCAGCAGGTAGAAAAAATGTGGCGCCTCAGCTGGTAAGCTGTTAACATTGGATTTGATGAACAGGCTCCTAATTCTCTTTAGCCTCTGCGACGCTGCGACGTACATCTGATAAAAGTCGGTTCCCTTTAAAATTTTCATGAAGTTTGGCATCAGTTGCAACACATCTGCTGCAAAGAAATTACACATCTGCTTTCGCTGGAAATTGCCGCATTGTTTTGAACTGCATTCAAATGGGCCCGCGTACTGAGGAAGTGATGAGTGTTTTCATGTCTCTTCTCTGACTAATTATTCCTGGAGAGAGTTTGTACACCTCTGATCTTACATATGTGAGCGTTGCATTAGGATGTGGGTTGAACCAACACAGCCTGTATTTGGAAAATGGGTTGAAGACGACCAATTTCTCTCTCTCTCTCTCTCTCTCTTTCTCTCTCTCCCTCTCTCTCGCTCTCGCTCTCTCTCTCTCTCGCTCCCCCCTTCCCCCTCTGTAGTCAGGGCAGCTGAACGAGTACACGGAGAGGAAGGAGATGTCCGCGGACGTCGTGTGCATGAGCCTGGCCAACGTGCCGCCCGGCGAGCAGCGCTCCCGTTTCCTGGCCGTGGGATTGGTGGACAACACCGTCCGCATCATCTCCCTGGACCCCTCGGTGAGCCCCTCCCTCCCTCCGCCCCTCCGCCCGTCCGTCCGTGCTCCACCTGCAGGTCTTACTCCTGGGCTGCCTACTCATGTGTGCTTTAAATAGAAATGTACTGCACCCTTATTTCAGCCCTGTGAAATAGAAGTGGCAAAGCACAGTACTCTCAAGTCATCTTAACTCTTTCAAAAATGTATTGTACTTTATTGTTGTCTCCCCTCCATTTCTGAACTCTCTGCATCTCCCGTTATAACCTTTGGCCTATACTGCCTAGACTCTTGTCTGTAGCCGCCGGTCTGTTTCCTTCTTACTCGTCTGTTGAGCCGGAATGGAGGGGGCCACAGAGTGCATTCCTCTCCCCAGCAGTGTTTGGAAATCGCTGCCGGGAGGCAAGTTCAGGCAAATAAACACGGGATCGCGGCGCTGGGGGACTTAAAGTAATAAAGAAACTGGATGCTTCGTTGCACCGTCGGCTCGCACATTTTAATGTCATCGCTAGGGCCGGGAGACATGACTGTACTCTGTGGGGTATCGATGCTGATCGACAGCTAACGCGACGGCGGCTAGATACGATGTCTGCTCGGCGAAGTTCACTTCCTCCCGGAGGCGCCGCGCCCTGAAGGAGCATCTCCCCGCGTAGCGGAACGCGCAGCGGAGAGCCAAAGACGCATTCCTCCGCGTTAACCTGTTCAAGCTAAACGCGCTCGGGCGAGGCGAGTCGGGCACGGTGTAAAAGGCAAGAGGCTATCGTGCTACGTCGGGGCGCGTCGTGCTACGTCGGGGCGCATCGGGCTACGTCGGGGCGCATCGGGCTACGTCGGTGTGCATCGTGCTACGTCGGGGCGCATCGTGCTACGTCGGTGCCCGTCGTCAAAATTAAACGGGAAGGCGTCGCTTTCCCGCCCACTCGTCCTTCGTTATTTTGGCACTTTTGCAACGTTGCCTAGTACCCAGGTAATTTAAAAGGCGTTTTCTTTTCATTTAATCTTTCCACGAGTGTTCTAACCTCAGGAACAGTAAGCAAGCCACTCCCTGGAGATGTAACATCTAGTGTGTTCATAACACAGGACATCAAATATATATTTTGGCTCCAAACCATTTGGTGCTGAACGTGTGAAAGCATTTTAAGCTCAGGTGCTTGGCACACAGAGAGCCAGTGCAGAGCTCTTAAGCACTGGAATTGTGTGGTCCACTTTCTTAATCTTGGTTAGAATTCTGGCAGCAGCTTTCTGGATTAGCTGTGGCTGCCAGACAGCTTTTTTTTAGGGAAATTCTGTTAATTCACCATTACAGTCGTCGAGCCAACTAAAAATAAAGGCACGGATTAGTTTTTCTGAGTCTTGTTTTGACATGAAGTCTTTCATTCTTGGTTTTGAGGTGATAGTAAGCTGATATAGTAACACTTTCATTTAATTTAGTTATTGAGAGGGACTGGGGCGTGCTCCATACAGTATTAGTGAAAATGCATGAAATGGTGGCAGTAATTGGATTTTTTCTATGGGATGCAGTATGTAACTGTAGGGACACTGTTCTGCAAAAAACAGGGTCAGCTGTGTTAATCGCTGCAGAACTCTGGAAGCTCCACCCATTCCAGGGGATGATGGGATGGGTAGTTTTTTCTTTTTTATTCTCCTGTAAACCTGAACACCTCTCTCTCTCTCCCCCTCCCTCCCCCCTCTATCCGTCTCTTTCTCTCTCTCTCTCTCTCCCCCCTCCCCACAGGACTGCTTGCAGCCCCTCAGTATGCAGGCTCTGCCTGCCCAGCCCGAGTCTCTCTGCATAGTGGAGATGGGCGGGGTGGAGAAGCAGGACGAGCTGGGAGACAAGGGCTCCATCGGCTTCCTGTACCTCAACATCGGGCTGCAGGTACGCCGTCCGTGCGCCCCTCCGGCCTTTTTTGTTTGCGTGTGCGTGTTCGTCAGTGTCCGTGTCGTGTGCGTGTGGGTAAGTTTGCCTGTACAAGTCGCTCTGTAATGGCGTCTGCTAAATACACTGTGCATATGCATGCAAGTGTGTCCCTGTGTGTGTGTGTGTGTGTGTGTATGCACGCGTGCGTGCGTGCGTGCATGTGTGTGTGTGCGTGCGTATGCGCGTGCGTGCGTGCGCCTGTGTGTGTGTGTGTGTGTGTGTGTGTGTGTGTGTGTGCGCGCGCCTGCGCAATCCTTTTCATATGTTTAATCACTCTGGTCTGTCTCCCTTTATAACTATTGAATGAGACGTGCTCTTATTTCACCCATCCGTTTGCATTATTCCAGCGTTTAACCCAGAGGTCTCCATTTCATTTAATTTCCTGGTAGGCTCCTGTGTTTGATCATTTTGTGTGTGTTTTGGATTAAGACTCAAGTCAGTGATTGCCTTAAGACTCCGCATAGCCCTAAATTGGCGGATGATTAAAAGGAAACCACAAGAATTTGATGAGTTTCTGCTCTAAAGATTTCTGCTCTAACCCTCGTCTCCTCTCGGATCTTTTTGGCGGTCAGACTCTCACCCCTCTCTTGGTCTCGTCTCTTCCCGTTCTGTGCAGAACGGTGTCCTGCTCCGGACGGTGCTGGACCCAGTGACCGGCGACCTGTCCGACACTCGCACACGCTACCTGGGGTCGCGTCCCGTCAAGCTCTTCCGGGTCAGGATGCAGGGACAGGAAGCTGTAAGTGAACTGGAATTGGTTGCAGTTTCAGGCTGTAGCAATCTAAACACACACAAAGTCCTATGTACTTTGACCCTATGGGAGTGCTCTTGCTGGAGTGTATTCAGATATGGTAGCTGAAAATTATTTTCCAAAAAAATCTATACAGATAATGAAATTATAATATGAACTGTCCCTACATAAATGTAGTGTCCTGAAGTTGTGTTTTAATATGATATACCGACTGTTTTTGTAACTTTAAAACTCACATTTCCCCAACTTTTAATAATGACAATAGGACCGCGACCGCACCAAAACAGACAGCCTTGACTGAGTTGTCTATTGTTAAACCGCTCCTTGAGTCCAGGTATTTGGTTGGGGTTCCACCTCAGGAACTCCTGATCCAACTAGTTACTTGATAGAGGAGTGGCTTGGGAACCACTGGCTTAGACTTAAAAGGTTCAGGAACACTGGTCCATGTAAAAGTTAATGTTTAAAATGATTTTATTTTATTATTTTTTTAATTGGCTTTTTTATGCACTCAATTCTGGCAGTTGGCTGAAGTTTGAGATGTCTGAATTCTGAAGTGCAGGCTGGTGTTTTGGCTGGACACAAATATAGCATGTCAGTTGTTTAATGGGTTTCTGAAGATTTCAGGCTCCAATCATGTTAACGATGACATACAGCAAAGTTTAGATGCTCAGTAAAAATTTCAAAAACTTTTTACTTAATCTGCATGGCAACTTTGCTCTGATCACTTGCAATCATCGGTAGCGGTCATGTGACATTTGTGATGCTTCAGTAAATGAATTACTTTTCAAGATATAATGCAGTCCTGTACTGGGAGATTTCTTTTATCAAGTGTGTGTGCCACTGCCTTGATTGAACAATTTGGCCTTGAATGTTTCATTACGGAGGAAGTAATGTTATAAATCAGTTTTTATGGTAGTGATGGCTACAGGTGTTTTAATTCTACACCTCCCTAGAACAGCGATCAAAGGCTAGCCACATGATTGCAGTCTGTTTGATCTCCGCTGCAGGAAAGTAAATGATCAACAAACAACGTTTTGCCATTACACATAGTTTTGTTTGGCAGCAAAGGGTGTTCCCTGTATGTGACATCCCCATGTGGAGTGCCTGTATAGAGTGTGCATTTTTCTAAATCTACACACACCAAAAAAAATAGCATTTGTGGTTCAAGTTATAATCCATAGTTTAATCCTCAAAAATGCGTCTCCTGCTTTCACACGTTAAGTGAAAGTGAAAGCTGTAGTGCTATGTGAGCAAGCTCAGACAGAGCTGCCTTTCAGAGATTGGCAAGACTGAAAGCTTTATTGTTACTTGGTGAAAGCGATGTGCAATATTTGATTTATAGTTGTGACAAGCAAGAAGCGGGATTTTCTCAGGCTAAATAAGATTATGGTGATGCACTGTTATCCATTTAAGAGTATTAGTTTTAAGTGCATCCATGTACTTTGAAGTGTTTTTTTTGTACTGGTAGACTCCTCCTTGTTCTGTGTAATTGTAGTAGTAATGGTTAGGGAACTCTGCTTGTAACTGAGAGGTTGCTGGTTTAGTGCCACCTTTGCACCCTTCAGTAAGGTACTTATTTTTGTCAATCTGGATAGGTGCATCCGCTATTTGCAGAGTTACAAATGGAACGTCTGTCAGGTGGACTGATTTGCTGACCTATTTTTCCACACGTCAGTAATGTGGCAGCGAAGCGCGGGATGCCGTTGAATTTGAAGAGCCATGGCTGCAGCTTTTGGCATTTTGCATTGTCCTCCCCAATGGACACAGTGGCATCTCCGGCAGTCCCGCTTGATGTGGGTGAACTGTGTGAAAGAGGCCTTTGTGTTGATGATTCAGAAGTCACGTTTCAATAGTGCAGTGACTCTCCAAGAGCTAGGTCCAGGGTGTGACTGTACAGATTTCGTCATCTTTGGCTGAAAACAACGGGTCCTCTTATCGCCACGCTCGCTCATTGACACACTTGTTGCTTCATTCTTCCGGGAAGATGGAACTGAGGTCACCCGGAAGTGGGAAGTGGGGGGTGGGGCGTTAGGTGGCTTTGTTTGGTGTACTCCGCCCTAGAGTCTTGACCTCCATTTTGTTTCTCAGGTCCTGGCCATGTCCAGCCGGTCCTGGCTGAGCTACTCGTACCAGTCCCGCTTCCACCTGACGCCCCTGTCCTACGAGACGCTGGAGTACGCCTCGGGCTTCGCCTCGGAGCAGTGCCCCGAGGGCATCGTGGCCATCTCCACCAACACCCTGAGGTGAGCTCCGCCCCCCCGGGACACGCCCGCACGCAACAGAGACACGCCCAGTCTACCCCAGGTCTGCCCGCATGCTTTGCGGGCACCCCATGTGGTCTTGGCCCCGGCCACGTGCTCTGACACACCCATATGCCCCCTCAGCGCGCCCACACGCATCACAGACACACACTCAAACCCACACACTGACTCACTCGCACATATCACAGACGCTCTTGTCTTCGCTCTTCCGAAGTGGCTCAGGAGGTTGTAGCTGAGAGCACACAATTAAATGAATCATTGCGAATACCTTGTAATTAAAAAAATAATTCCCAGTAAAGTATATTTAACAATGAAGAAATGAGCATGTGATCTTGGACTGTGACTTTGGCTCTGTGTGCTAAAGTCAACATTCTGGGGATATGTTGTTAGATGTTGGTTAATGTTTAGCCTGCCAGCTTTGCAGTTACTGTGGTAATTTTCTTGAACGTGTCCGTGTGTAATCCTAAAAATGAATGCCTAAGCAAATGTTTTTGTTGATACCATTTGAGAGGTTTGTTCCTGGCTACCGTAGTCATTCTAATGAGCTCTTTCTTCCTTTCTCTTCTTCTCCCCCATCTCTCTGCCCCTCCCCTCTCTCTTCCTCTCCCCCATCTCTCTGCCCCTCCCCTCTCTCTTCCTCTCCCCCATCTCTCTGCCCCTCCCCTCTCTCTTCCTCTCCTCAATCTCACTGGCCTTCCCCTATCGCTTCCTCTCCCCCATCTCTCTGCCCTTCCCCTCTCTCTTCTTCTCCCCCATCTCTCTGACCTTCCCCTCTCCTTGTTCCTCGCCGCTCTCTTCTCTTCCCCTCAGGATTTTGGCTCTGGAGAAACTGGGCGCGGTCTTCAACCAGGTGGCCTTCCCCCTGCAGTACACGCCCCGCAAGTTTGTGATCCACGGCGAGACCAACAACCTCGTCCTGATCGAGACGGACCACAACGCCTACACCGAGGCCACCAAGGCCCAGCGCAAGCAGCAGATGGCCGAGGTGAGCCCAACCCACCAGCAGGGGGCGCCCTCCCATGCTCTTTGCAGCTGGGTACGGTGAAGCTGAAACGGAAGGGCTGGGGCTCAGTAATGGGCCAGGTTCGACTCTGTGATTTGACACCCCCTTTGAGCTAGGGACTCTCCACCTTATAGCTGTACTTGAAAGACAGTTGGGATCCTCAGAAAAGAGCCGTTGAGTTCATCTGAAATGCAGTGAAAGTACAGTCGAGAACAGAAGGAGGCCTGGTCTGAAGTCATGAGTGTTTTCATATCTGTTTTCCCATCTGATATTCACTGGGGTGGATAACCACCTACAAACAAACACACACACTGTTGTTGCAGCACAGTCTCACAGCTGCGTTACTGGCTTGGACCGTTAAAGCATTTTCTTGGCTGTTGTTGGTGAGGAGCGATGACCTCATAATCCTATGGAATGACATTCAGGGATCACATAATCTGCTGCAGGAGGAGCCAGTGCCTCATTTTGCACAGAGCCACATCGCCACTCCCGTTGCTGATTTAGTATTCGGTTTCAAATTGGAGCTGGTTAGCGGTTACCGTTTCAGCAGCTTAGTGTATGTAGGCCATGTGTTGGTTTATTTTAATTGTGCCCATTCCTATATCAGTTTCAGTTGGGTTTTGGGTCGGGTACGTTGATCCTGGGTCAGGTCCGCTGATCCTGGGTCAGGTATGCTGATCAAAGGCAATTTGGCAAGGCTTCCCCGTTACTCACTGTTGCCACCTGCAGGAAATGGTGGAGGCAGCGGGGGAGGACGAGAGGGAGCTTGCTGCGGAAATGGCCGCCGCCTTCCTGAACGAGAACCTTCCGGAAGCCATCTTCGGAGCGCCGAAGGCGGGGTCGGGCCAGTGGGCCTCTCTGGTGCGGCTCTTCAACCCCATTCAGGGCACCACCTTGGACCAGGTCCAGCTGGAGCAGAATGAGGCTGCGTTCAGGTAACTCCGGAGGGGAGGGGGTACTTTTATTAAAATTACTCTGCTATTTATACTGGTAAAAGGTTAAATGCCTAACTAATGAAAGGAGTACATAAACGAATGTCATAATAGCATTTGTGTTGTTTGCATTCAGAGCCTTCAGTGCAGGCCTGAACATTTGCAACAAATTGATTGTGTCACCATAGAGACGTAGTGAGTGTGTAAGTAATTTACCTGTGTCTGCAGTGTGGCTGTGTGTCGCTTCGCCGGTGGTGAAGATTGGTACGTCCTGGTGGGCGTGGCCAGGGACCTGATTCTGAACCCGCGTTCAGTGGGAGGCGGCTTCATCTACACCTATCGTCTGGTTGGGGGCGGGGACAAGCTGGAGTTTGTACATAAGGTAAGCGACAAGGAAACTGACCAGTCCGCAGAGGGCAATGTGGATTTGCGCCCCCTCCTTTCCAACAAGCGTTCAAATGGTTCTGTCATGGTAACCTGACTCCAGAAACTTCCCGGTTGTTTTGTGCGGAATAATTGATGAGTTTAGGGCAACGCCAATGCGCAAGTTTCGACAAGAAAGATAAGGTCACTGACTGTTCCATCGACAACAAATTCCATTACATTTCTTATAAATGATAAATGTATATTACGCAATAGCTCTTCGTGCATGGAGGGTGACAACAGCACACAGGCTTTGAAATGTGAAAGAAGTGTCACTGCCAGGTTTTTTTCCCCCCATAAGTTATACCAACTGTGATGTTTTTTTGTGCTTCTGTTTCTATCATGGAGGTTATAAAAGTGCAGGACGAACATCTGGGACACAGGCATTGCCTTCCCTTTCTACTTATCTACCTGACTTGTTTTTTTTTTGTTTTTATGTTGCTTTTCCTGGTGAATCCATCTTTCCTCTGGGTCGGATTCACAGAGCTCCCTACTCCCTGGATTGTTCCTTAGCCTTTTTAAAATATTTTTTAAAATCAAACTTGGCACTTAATGTAGTTCTTCTGAAAATATGACCGGCTTGGGATCGAATCAGTTTGTAAATGAGTACTCAACATCTTTTGCAAGCTCACCGCACACTGAGTAATTTAGACTGGTCTCATCATGGATCAGTGCCCGAATCTTACCCTTTTGCCTGAGCCGTTTCATTCCTTCCATTTGACATAGGCTCTTATCGAGAGTGACAACAGTCCACATTATTTCTGTGCACTCGTTCTTATCTCTCTTCTTTTGTAATTCTGAAACTGTGGGAGATTTTGATTTGCTATAGATAATTTCAGAAGGAAGCGGTTGTTGAGAACAAGCCATGCTTTGTATTCCGGTTTTCCTTTTGGTCTGGTTTTTTTTTTTTTAACAAAAGTGCTTGAACTACAGCATAGAGCTTTGTTAGAGCTTAACAGAGTGTGATCTGACTGGTTATTCTTTTTTTTCTGTCATCATGCTTAATCCTTTTTTTCTTTTCCGCCACACAAATGAATTTAAAAATAATTACCCTTTAATAAAAATTTTTTGAAAAATGAAGCCAGTTGTAGCAGACTAAACAGTGGGCATGTCTTGTGCAAACATTGCTTGCTTGACTGATTGATTGACGGGATGCTCTGTTTACAGACTCCGGTAGAGGACGTCCCATTGGCCATTGCCCCATTCCAGGGGCGTGTCCTGGTGGGCGTGGGAAAACTGCTGCGCATCTACGACCTGGGCAAGAAGAAGCTGCTCCGCAAGTGTGAGAACAAGGTACTGCAGGAGACCCTGCTGTGGACTATGGGCTGCTGGTGGAGATGCTGAAGTGATTGCCCTGCATAGTGTCCTGGCGTTGTGTATGGAGTAGACCCGTGATCTTCAATCCTGGTCCTGGAAAGCCACAGAGTCTGCTGGTTTTTGTTTTTGCCTAAAGATCAGCAACTGATTAGGACTCGAGAAACCAGGTGACCGGAGTTACCTGTGTAAACAACTGCCTTAACAGATCCGTTGCTGTGCTTCTGAAGTTCTGAGTAACAACAACAGCCAGACCTGGGTCTGCAGGACCAGGATTGAGAACTTCTGGAGTGACAAAGAATAGATTACCTTGTGCAGTGTGTTAAATGTCTCCAATCACAATATGTGGTGTAAATATTACTGTATATATTACAATATACGGTATAAATCTTACTATGTCCTGGTAAGACTGGTGTTACGAGGAGGTCCTGGTAAAGCAGGTGTTACAATAAGGTCCTGGTCAGGCTGGTGTTATTATGAGGTCCTGGTAAAGCTGGTGTTACAATAAGGTCCTGCTAAAGCTGGTGTTATTATGAGGTCCTGGTAAAGCTGATGTTATTATGAGGTCCTGGTAAAGCTGGTGTTATTATGAGGTCCTGGTCAGGCTGGTGTTACAATAAGGTCCTGGTCAGGCTGGTGTTACAATAAGGTCCTGGTCAGGCTGGTGTTACAATAAGGTCCTGGTCAGGCTGGTGTTACAATAAGGTCCTGCTAAAGCTGGTGTTATTATGAGGTCCTGGTAAAGCTGATGTTATTATGAGGTCCTGGTAAAGCTGGTGTTATTATGAGGTCCTGGTCAGGCTGGTGTTACAATAAGGTCCTGCTAAAGCTGGTGTTATTATGAGGTCCTGGTAAAGCTGGTGTTATTATGAGGTCCTGGTAAAGCTGGTGTTATTATGAGGTCCTGGTCAGGCTGGTGTTACTATGAGGTCCTGGTAAAGCTGGTGTTACAATAAGGTCCTGGTCAGGCTGGTGTTATTATGAGGTCCTGGTAAAGCTGGTGTTACAATAAGGTCCTGGTAAAGCTGGTGTTATTATGAGGTCCTGGTAAAGCTGGTGTTATTATGAGGTCCTGGTCAGGCTGGTGTTATTATGAGGTCCTGGTAAAGCTGGTGTTATTATGAGGTCCTGGTAAAGCTGGTGTTATTATGAGGTCCTGGTAAAGCTGGTGTTATTATGAGGTCCTGGTCAGGCTGGTGTTATTATGAGGTCCTGGTCAGGCTGGTGTTATTATGAGGTCCTGGTAAAGCTGGTGTTATTATGAGGTCCTGGTCAGGCTGGTGTTATTATGAGGTCCTGGTAAAGCTGGTGTTATTATGAGGTCCTGGTAAAGCTGGTGTTATTATGAGGTCCTGGTAAAGCTGGTGTTATTATGAGGTCCTGGTAAAGCTGGTGTTACGAGTAGGATCTATCCGCTGTCCCACCTGCATGGGTATCACTCTGTAGCAGTGGACACTGCAGGCCCTGTATCGGTCTATAGAGTAAGGCTGGTGCTGCGGGAGGAGGTAACTGCGGCCTCACCTGTGCTGGTTTTAACCCGTGTGGGGGAGACTACGCAGGAAGCGACAGGAACACGCTTACAGGGCGGCCAAGTTTTGAGTTCCTGAAAGCCGAGACCCTTCCTCCTCCTGCTGCTTGTTTCTGGGCTCTTTACTGGAGGAGGAGGAGGAGGAGGGAAAAATAGGTATGAAGGTATGCGTGTGCCGGAGTGGAGAATGACGTTTCTACAGCAACGGCCAGCTCAGCCCTCCTCCCGAAGGCCATTTGCTCGCAGCGCAATGTTGATGATTTATTTAGCGACGCGGCTTTGGTTTCCTCGAGGTTTGCAGCATGTGCACAAATAGCTCTCAACCTTTACTGATTTTTACCCTCCAAAGGTAATGCACAAGACGGTTGCCTGGAGTATTTACAGTAAATCCTGCGACAGGGATTAACTTTACATTTACTGGACAAACAGCTCAACCCAGAAAGTCGGTCAGACCAATCCGCACTTGAGTCATCGGCTGGGAAGAGCTTGGTGGCCGGTTGATGTTTATCTATGTATTTTTTTCTGTGTGTGTGTCTGTGTTCTGCAGAGATTTGTTCCAAGCAGAAACTCATTAGAAGCCTTGAGTCAAAGGTTTGTTGTTCTGAGACTTTCACTGAAGCAAGTATTAATAGAGAGCCAAGTTTCATGTTCTGTTATACACAAAAGGCCTTTAATAACCTGTTTGAGCTTTTTGGCTTTATGTGAGACCTACAGTACTAGCCTAAGAGCAGGTGCTGCCAAAGTTGCTCTTCCAGGAAGTGGTGGGCATATCCGGCCTGAAACTAATAAGCAAAAATTCCACTAAACTAAAAATGATTCAGAAATTTTGGCAGCTATTCATAGACTTATTGTGGGTTTCCAGATATGAAAAGGGTTCATCATTGGGCCAGGGTTAATTTAGGTTAATTTAGGCCGTATCAGCCAACACTAGTCTGTTGTCATTCCCCACTGGTTAAAAATGCTGTCCAGCTAACGTTTTGGATTGGTTTGAGTGGTTTTGGCCCAGAAACACATTTTGTCATTTATGATATTTTTATTATTATTGACGGCATGACAATACTTGGTTTTTCAATGGAAATTACCTGAGACATTAACTGAAATAGTGTAACGGTTAAAAAATAAGCTTTAAAAAAAAATGCAGTGATCAGTTTTACTTTTTATTAGGAGCATGAATCCCGAACGGCGTAAAATGTTAAATAACGTTCAAGAACTTGTAAACAAAAAAAAAAAAATTTAACTTTCAAATGTTAGGCTACAAAATATTCGAGTAAAAAAAAAAAAAAAAAAAAAAAAAGGGTTTGTAATTTAAATGAAAAAAACGAAGTACGACTGGGCAATTTCTTCCCCCCTGTTTGGCACTAGCATTTGTTTTGGCACACGCCAAAGATTTCGCTATGCAGGAACGACCCTGCTTGTTTGTTTCCAGTGCAGTTTTGGTTATGCATACGAAGCATTAGCATTCATTCATATGGGTGCTTTTATAAAGTTTATGCATTTGCTTTTTTTTTTTATTTTCATTTTCAATTTTCCATCTTTACATACTAGACAAGACAAGACAAAACAAAACAAGCACTCATTCATGCACTCATTCATACCCACACTCCCCCATCTCTCCTCCAGCCCTTCCTTATCACACCAACATCACAAAACACACACAAAACAGGGGAGTCCAAATGGGCAGGTTCCTTCCAGGATCATGTCCAGTCCACCTTTTCCTTCTGTGAACTAGTGACATCTCATTCTCTCGCCATAAAACTCCCACAGGCAGGCAGTCCTGTGGAGGTTGTCTCGGTGGAAAGAGAGGGTTCAGTTAGTAAGGTCTAAATAATGGCTTCTCTTTTTATTTATTTATTTTTAGTTTTATTTTATTATTATTATTATTATTATTA
>CM077288.1:18394323-18491823 GCA_039654925.1 Anguilla pacifica
ACCTTGTCAATGGGAATTTCCCACACTGCATGCCATTGTGAGCGTTTACGGCCCTTTTGGACCATGACAATTTAACAGGTTCGTTAAAACAAATGGATGTTCGTTAATAAACTACATGTACACGTAGAATTCTACCCACGGGGTGCAGTTTTATTGCATTTTTGTTGTAAGATCCCAGTTAATTGATGTCCCGGGATGGCTTGTTTCTCCCTCGCTTCCTAACGTGGATCTCTCTGGAAGTTCTTCTGCTTTCTGCGAAACATTAGACCACAAACGGCACATCTGTGGCTCGCCACACGTGGAATGGGTGCTTCCCAGGGCCGATGGCAGGAAGCGTGTCGCTCCTCCCCGGGTCAGGTCGGCATCGCTCCCCTCTGTCTGGCCGCCTAACCGTACGCTCCCCGTCCCCCCTCCCCCTCCCCTCCCCTCCCCTCCAGGCGGAGGTGATCATGAACTACCACATCGGCGAGACGGTCCTCTCCCTGCAGAAGACCACGCTGATCCCCGGGGGGTCTGAGTCACTGGTCTACACCACGCTGTCGGGCGGCATCGGCATCCTGGTGCCCTTCACCTCCCACGAGGTACGGCCGAGCGCCGCGTAGCGCCCCGCGGGCTAGCAGGGCAACTGCAGGATCTCGGACATTTCTGAGATGTGACGTTAATGACTGCAGTAACTGGTTTGTAAAAAAAAACCCCCAGTAATCTTGTAGAAATGTGCAGGTTTAGCAAAGGCTTTAGTGCTTTTTTTTAAGTACTAATCTTGTCGTAGCCTTGTTTTCCCCCCTGCTCTTTATCGTTCATTTTCCGTTTCCTAATTGTTTGCTGTGTGCCTAAGTGTCTGCCCTGTCTAAGTTCATTTAGGCTGAGCTGTTGCATCTGGTTTGCCTTCAGTGTGCTGTTCTTTCTCTCTCTTGTTTCTCCCAATGTTCTTTTTCAATGAACCCTCTTCCTCCTATCATATTCCCTTTGCCCTCTGTCACCCTCCATCTCTCTCTCTCTCTCTGTCTCCCTCCTTTTCTCCCCTTTTGTCTGTCCCCACCACTTCCTCACTTTCTCCCCCTCCTCTGTCCCTCTGCGCTGTTTTTATTTGACCTAAACTCACTCTGGCCCCATTGCCCCCCCCTCCCCCCCCCTCTCTCCCTCTCCTCTCTCGCTCTCTCAGGATCATGACTTCTTCCAGCACTTGGAGATGCACATGCGGTCGGAGTTCCCGCCCCTTTGCGGGAGGGACCACCTCAGTTTCCGCTCCTACTATTTCCCTGTTAAGGTAAGCATGGACACATACAGGTGCACGCCCACACAAACATACGCACAAATGCACACGGACCCTACGGCAAAGAACTGGACCCCTTTCTGTCCTGACATACCCACATCACTGGACCTTCACTACCTTTACTGTGATTTAGCTTCTTCATTTGTATCGTTTTGTTTAATGGCTAATAAGTGTGTGTGGGAGCTTCGGGGGGAAGCGTAGTTTGGAGCTGTCAGATTGATTTAGTTCGAATGGAGGGTTTGGCCCAGATATGCTTCCGGCTGATTGGCTCGTAAAAATGCTTTCATGTGTTCAGCTCAGTCATTTAATAATGTGATAACTGCTTTTAAAAAGCTTTTTGGAAAAAAAAAAAAATTAATCGCCATAATTTTGCCTAATGACTTTTTCCAAAAATTTAGCTGCATGCAGGTGCTGTCTGACACACATGCTCACACGTGCGCGCACAGAATTGTGTCCCCTGTTACGCTCATTGCAGGTGATGGACTGGGCCAATTGGCGGTGGTTGTTTGTGTGCGCTTGTGTGTGTGTGTGTGTGTACTTCCCTGCCTGTGCGAGTATTTACTATATATGTGCCTCCCTGTGCAGAATGTGATTGACGGGGACCTGTGCGAGCAGTTCAACTCCATGGACCCGCACAAGCAGAAGGGGGTGTCCGAGGAGCTGGACCGCACGCCCCCTGAGGTTTCCAAGAAACTGGAGGACATTCGCACCCGCTACGCCTTCTAGATCCCCGCGCCGTTTCGGGGCTCGAGAAAGCCTCGGACACAACTTTTTTCTTTTTTTTTTGGAGAGACTGAAATACTCGAGGAATGATAATTGGCATCTTTTTTTTTTTTCCCCTCACCTTCTTTTTTAGTATTTGTTTGAAAATGCACCAGACAGTGGTCAGCCAATCAGAAATGTGTTTAGTTCTGTGTGTTCAGCTGTACTCCCCCGGGGGGTTTGTGGGGTGCACGCATTGCCGCTGAGTGCCATGGGGGCAAAAAAAAGAAAGACCTTTGACCACAGAGTTAGAGCCACATGAAAAAAAAATTTCCCCCTCTCTGCTTTGTGTTTATACACATTATCTGAGCTGTTTTTTGCCGTCTGGAAAGCTTTTATATATTGTTGCTGATGGGTTTCAAATGCAGGAAGTACAAAGACTTTTTAAGGATGGAAAACCAGACTTGTCTAAATTATATGAAAAAAGAAAGTAGAGCCAGTGTAATTTGCAGCTGTAGACCGTCTCTGCGGAGATGCAGCGTGGAGGCTAACGGTAGAGCCCCCCACCGTTTCCCCAGCTCCCGTCTGCTGGCCGCATCTGTTCCACGACAGAACTCACAAAACCAAACCTCAGCTACGACCGTACAACCACCGAGCTGCGGGAGAAGATCTGTGCTGATTTGTGCTGACGCTGGAACATTGTTGAGGGGTGGGATGGGGTACCTGTTTTGTAAATAAACCTTTTCTACGGTGTGTGTACTTTGTGCTACTGTTTTTTGTTTCGGTGGGGTGGTTGGGGGGGGTGGACTGGTGATTGCTTGGGTGAGGATGGAGAGGGGAGTGTTGGGTTTATGCTCTTGTTCAAGTTGCTACTTGAATTTTCTCTGAACTTTCATTTTGTTTTTCTAGACCACACTTTTAGACCGTGTTTTCTTCAATTCAATCTGCACTGCTGTCAGTGAGGCCCCCTTGGATTTGGAGCAAATTACCTTCCTGTTAGCCTTAATCATTCACTTGATTTGTTGAAGCATTGCCCTCATGGATTGCCTGCTGCTGGGAATTATTGCTGTGAAGGAAGCTATGAAGCTGGTATGGAATGTAATTATACATCTTCAGGGTCCTGGAATAGTGGAGAAAATGAACCGCACACTGAAGATGGCCCTGGTAAAGCTGCTACAGGCAGAGGGCTGGGTGATTTCCCATGTTTCCTACAAAACTTTTGAGCATCCAAGCAACTCTCAACCAACCAGGTGACTGGAATGTCCCCATATGACATGACAATATGACAGGAAGAGCCGGCCGGAAGCAGATGGTCTGCCACAAATAGGCAACTCCGTCCTATTTAAGGAAATGCTGTTGTACAACTGAGCAAGCTGCCAAATGGCTAGAGGAAGCAAGTTGGGTCTGAGCAGGTGATAGGGTAGAGGAAGAGGTAGGACTGGGTGAAGCCTGTTAGGAGCTTATAAACATGATGGACAGTACTGGTTGGATATTGCCGACCAGGTACGCTAGTGTCAATCACAAAGTCCCGATTGTCAAAACGGATGGCTATTTGTCAAAAATCCGAATCCGCATTCCGAGGGTGCTGGCTGAGGCGTAAGTCCACCCCATCCAGCGGAGGAGAGTTGTCTACAGTAGCAATGCTAGAGTTCCTATCATGGGACAATTGCAGACTGGGGAGTCAGGGTTGGGGGGGGGGCAACCTTCAATTTTTGGGTGCATCAATAAAAAAACTGGGTGTGCCCATACTGGCCCCCCTACTCATTTTGCTAACTCCAGGAGCATCATGGAATCCCTCCACTGTTAAAGCAAATGGCACAAATACCTGTGTCATACCCAGTCAGTCCGGCTGGGACAAACACTGGTCAAGCCACTCAAATGCAAGTCAAACCCCTGAAGTCATCTTGAACACTTTGAATGCCTGAAAACACACCCTTCTGCATGTCGGGGAGCCTTTGTAAATGACTACACCGTAACCTGTGCTCCAGTTCAACCATGCTGATGTCTTAACTCCTCTCATTGCCTCCAGGAAGATCCAGTCAAGCAGGTCAGGTAATGTAATGCTTCCTCATCTGTGGCCTGAAGCTGTATGTTGCACAACGTAACTCTTATCTTCTTTATGGGACAGAATTTAAAGAATTTAACCTACCAGGACTGGCCCCCATCCTGCCCAAAGACACTTGCCGAACCTGCATCTGGAATTGAACCGAAACCGATTGACCTCACGCTAATTGAAGGTGGCACCACTGTACTGCTTCTAGCTACTGTATCTCAATCTGACTTCAGTTCTCAGTAAGTATAACTCCGGTTCAGCCCACTCCCCTAAAACAATGAGTGACTCCGAAAACAACAAGGCTATCTATCAGATCATGTGCTGTGGCGAACTTCTGTTAAATTATGACTCTCTAGAGACATTTTGGGTGACTTAATGACTGTGCTTCTGCATATGTATCGCTTTGTCACTTTCAGCCTCTAACAGTTCCTGGTCTGCCTAAGACACTACTATTAACTGTAGGAGACCCACTGGATAGGGCTCATTCCTTCTGTCACCACAACCCAGCACAGTCTCTTTTTCCCAGATTGACCAACTGCAATTCCATATACACTGATACAGATGCAAACACCAGTATTCTGTGTCTTAGTTTCAGACAGACTATATTAAACGTATGCTGTTTAAATAGCATTAGCTTGAATCCTTATATATCCTTGCCCTTCTTCATAAAGAGAGTTAATGAAGTCCACTCTGCTCATCATTTGTTTTCTACCCATAGCTCTTCCATGATTTTTATTTTCTCTGTTCCCCATTCTCACCAATGGGGCAACTAGCCCCTTTCCTGAGTCACCCTGAAGGCTGCTGTCTATTCCCCATATGCCAGCTACCCCACCCCTAGACCACCACCTTCGAATGCATCACGCAACCTGCCAAAACAGGCTGAGTTTGTATTCCTAAACCCACACCCTGAGCCGGCCAGTGGAGGATGGGCCCCCCCTTACTGAATCTGGTTGTTTCCAAGATTTCTTCCAACATGTGTTCCAGGGAATTTTTCCTTGCCACTGCTGCCTCTGCCTTGCTATGTGGGGGTTTAGGCCCGGGTAAACTGAGAAACGTATGGTGACAAATCCTTTTGTAAAATGCGCTTTATAAATCCAATTTGATTGATTGATTGTGGTTTCATTATTTTGCCTGCAGCCTGATGTGTTGTACTATAGGCAAAAATGTGACATGGGGTGATGTATCTCTAAACCAAAGACCTATGTGCATTAATATTTTGCTTTTATTGGTATAATTCAGTGTGCTTTCTGTTGCTGAAAATGTAAGTTGAAAGTTTATGTCTGTGAAAGATGCTTGCAGGAGGCGTACAGCAAGATAATGGGATATTTATTGAATATGCAGAAGCAGGCTGCAAGCCTAAAATATGTTTTGTCTTCATGCAACCAGTGTGTTTTGCATCTGCTCAGCATAGCTACAGGCACCTGTTGCTTGTCAGAAAAAAGTTGTAAAGGCATTCAACCCAAACCCAGAAAATGTTACATGAACTTAATCGCAAGATGAGGATATAATCTCAATCTTGTGATAATACAATTATTTTTTAAATATAACTAATAAAATTCTTGCCAAAGGCTGGAAAGTTAATTTTTATGTGACAGGACATAACGCTATATTGTGTGAACTACTCCCTTGAGAAATGCTCTGTTAGCTCTTCCAGCTCTGTTCCTAAATAAATTGCATACAAAACTTGTGGCATGGAACTGAAATATGTTTTCTGAAACGGTTTTCTTTCATCACTGGAAAAATATTTTTGTATAGCCATATTTTTATCATGATTATGAATATTTTTATAGCTCTGTCATTGAATGGTATAATTATTATTAGCCCTAAAAGCATTGGTGGTGCTAGTCGTATTTTGAGTAGCAGTATCATTTGTAGTTGTGTGGAATTAAATGTACTTTGGCAAAGAGTTTACAGATCTGTGAAATGTTCAAATCTTAACTATGAGCAACATTTGAGGTGAAACTTACTACGCACTTGTGGTGTACAATGTACTAATTCTTTTGGGACTGGAAACCATTGTTCCTTGACTCCTGCTCCTACCCTTGGCTCTCAGTGGCTTGGCTTGGAGCAGGGTTGTGACACACGCTTGACTGGCAGGAGGTCAAATAGTTGTTAAATGAGCTAGCAGTGACTGAATTGTGTGTCTGAGCAAAAAATGTGGCCGTGGTTTGTCAGCAGATATGTAAACAGAATGACTTGAAAAAATGTACCCTTTAATTGTCTCACTATCTGCTAAACAAAAAGTAATCACTTGGTGACCTGCGACGTCAATTGGGTTGATGATTCCCACAAGGAGTCGATTAGGCAATACGTTTCAACCACATGGGAAGTTCAGCATACTTCTAAAATTGAATTACTATGGATTACAGCTGGTGTTAAAGTGGCGGTCCGATGTGAAATACACATGGACATTGGGAGTCCGCAGGCTTCTGGCAACCATTACCCCAGGATCCCCTTACAGAAATAGAGCGTACTGCACTATATTGTAAATATGTGGATTTTAGGGAACAACAAGGATAAACATTTTTCACGTGGTTTTGAAATATATTGCAATATCTCAAAGTAGCAAGAATTTATTTACAGTATTTGTCCAAGTTTCGAAGTGCTGCAAAATCGTTTGTGATCTTGATTATTTATTTATTTTTAATATATTAACAGTATATTACATATCCGCAAATGCAGGACACAAAACTAGACTCGTTTAGATTACATTACAAAAAATAGGGCCAGTGTAACCTCCAGCTTCAGACCGTTTCCTCGGTGAGTCGGTGATGCAGCGTGGAGGCGAACAGTAGAGCCATGGCGGTTTTCCCAGCTGCCGTCTGCAGCTTTTCCGAGGCAGAACACACAAACCCAAACCATACGGCCAAACCCAAAACCTCGACCCGACGGCCATCGAGCTGCAGGAAATATCTGTGTGGAGTTTCGCTAATGCTGGAACATTGTTGAGGGGTGGAATGGGGGTATCTGTTTTTATAAAGAAAACGTCTCTACTGTGTTTGTGTCTATTTTATTGTGCTGCTGTTTGATTGGGGATTTGGGGGGCTTTGTTAGAGCTTGGGGGACAGTGTTGATGAAGGGCGGAAGTGTGGGGTGTGTGCACGTATCGCGAGAGTTGCTTCTTGCATTTTCTCTGCTACTTTTATTTATTGCTTTTTCTAGATCACAGTTTTCCGACCATGTTTGCTCTCCATTTCTTTCTGACTGTTTCCCTGTGTCACTGCTTGCATGGTGCATTGTAGAGTTCCTCAGAAGACCGGTTGTTCCAGTCAGTTGCACATGACCCGGATTGCATTGCCCTGGTTACACATTAGGAGGCCAGTAGAGCTGATAGCGTTGATTCTTTATTTTCTTCATCCTTTTGAACAAACACAAATGTTTTGTCCCACTACAAAAACACCTCATCTTTTAAGACATTCTTGAAATATTATGTTACCTGTGGTACACAAAAGTTTAACACCTTGAGTCGGGTTAAGGGTGTATTCCTGGCATCTTCTTGTGCAAACAGAATAGCTCCAGACGCAGGAAGTAAAGGACACTGGATCCATGCCCTTTTCCTCAAGATGGTCACTGCCCCATGAGTGTCAGCGGGTTGTGCTCACCCTGGTAACACCTGAGAACACCTCTAGCTGGCGTCTCCTTTTTGTGCACGCCTGCGATAGGATCGTAACGGGTTCAAACTGTGTGTGTGCATGTGTGCATAGAGTTCTTAATAGGTAGGACCGCCTCAGGGACATGGCAGAAAATGTCAGTTTTGGAGTTCAAAACTTGTTCGGATACAAACTAAAACATGCTTTTCTGACATGGAAAGTAAAAGAGAAGACAGACCAGTTTTTGTGTTCACTGACTTTAAATTCCTGGAACAAAAGCGCCATATACAGGCACCCAAAAATAAGGTGTCTGATTCTGTGTAACCTTAATTGTTTAGTGGGGGGCGGGCGTGGGGGGGGGGGGGGGGGGGCTTTTTGTGCATGAGTATAGCAAGTATAGCAACCTGATGACTCACTCTGGTAAAATTAGTAGAGAGCTTGAAAAAGGTTCATATGATACATAGAGGGGAAAAGTAACCACTTCCTTGGTGCTGCAAATGCTACGTGCTATTAGTGCTTGCTAATCTGACACATTATTTCCATCAACTTGATAATCTTTTTCTGAGCTTCCAAGAGTAAACGATGACTAATGATGTGACTTCTACGATTATATGACAGAGGAGCAAATCTGAACAAGACAATAACTGGAGAGGGAACCGCACAAGCTACAACATGCTTTGTATTACGCGTCCTGTGCATTACTGTTTATGCATTTAATAAGAACAATAAGCACATGCAATACTGCTGTAATCTTGATTATATGTATATTTTCGATATATTAGTGGTATATTCAATTTCTGTGATTTTTCCAGTAATGCCATGTCTCCTCTCCTGCTGGCATGACTGCAATGACAGGGTTAATAGACTCATGGAGGCTGAGTGGAGAATATTTTGGGGATGAGCTGAGGATTTACACAAATATCAACACAGACTGGTCATCAGCACTTTCACACACTTTTGCACTTTGGAAAGACACAGAAATCCACCTGTGAAATAACAGATGGCTCTATTCCATATGAGGCATCTGCTGTTTGCAAACAAAATTCCCTTTCCTGCCATTGACCAAAAGGACCCATCTACCACTCTCCACATTTACTCTAAAGGGAATCCTGAGAAAGGAACCATTTTTGTAGCATGCTAAATTGTGATCATGGAGTGAAAGAACAAATAGAGGCCAACCATGCACCACTAGGAGGAGGTCCACCATTGCTGAAAGTCATGAGGTTGGGGGGGTCTGGGAGGGTTTGGGTGGAAGGATGGAGGGACCAGAGATGGCAGCTAGTTTCATCAGCCCTGGATTATATTCTGGGTTGGAGGAAGAGGAGTGGAAGCATGCGACATTTTGCAGACTGACATTCTTCCTCAGTTGGCATCATCTTTGGGTCTCGACCTGGGATTTCCCCAGTGATGTATTGTCTGCACTCACAGATGGTGTTGTTGACGATTATGTTTTTAAAAGGGGTCTGTGGTTGGAATCCCCCTTCTCTAAAATTTCCACACCAAAACTGCCCCTTTCTTGGTTGTCTGAATACGTAAGTTGCAGAGTTGTCATTTTAAATGGATGGTCAGACGTCCATGTTATCACCATCAAGACTGACAAAAAATAGGTTAACGAAATATGAATTAACTATATTGAATGCCTCCACATTCAGCAAAGAGTGCTGATCAATACAGAATTATTATTAGGCTCCCGAATACATGACTATTCTGCTTTGGCTTCATTTTTAGTAATCCCTGTATTCCAAATTCAAGCCAAACCAGATTCGGTGCAGAGAGTTTTATGCGTACTCCTAGCATTTCACAAACATTTGCCAGCCGATCTTTCAACTCCGGTCAATTCGTCGATGAAAGCAGAATCTCGAGACCGAGGTGCGGCGACGGAGGAAAAGGAAGAATCCGTTGTAGTGGTCAGTGGGGGCGTTTGTGGCCGGACAGGCTAATACCTCTGAGCGTGAGTGTGCGAACAGACGGGGTGAGTGGCGAAGGAGGCGGTTTTCGCCTCAGAGCGCGTGGGATCCCTGACACCCCACCACGGGGCATGACATGTCTTAAGACAATTTATTGCAAGCTGTGACACATTGCTGTGGTCTTTCGGTGTCCCAAAGGGATAAAGCTGGATCAGGATTGGGCCGTAGTATGAATAACTTCGAAAAGCTCACCGTTGGAGAGACATATCTCGGAATTGACGGCAGTGAGAAAACGATGAATTGTATTCTGGTTTAGATATTATTTTATAGGCTATTCAGATTTCTCTCAATATCTCTGTAACACGAGTGTCTATTCACGGGAGGCACCGGGAGAGTGGCTAGACACCCTCGAAAGTGAAAGTAAATATTATCGTCTGGCATCACCGTGATTCGCGAGGCGACGTGGACAAGCACGAGGCTACTCTTGAACGGACATTAATATCTGGTAAGACAGGAAGCTGTTGACTTCACGACATAGAAAGTGGACAACATCGTGGTGGGGTTTTAGCCTTGGGAAATTCCACTTTTTATTTCCATTTGTAATGGAAAGGGGGAGTGCGTTTCTTTGAGAGTATTTCATGATCTACGTCACAGCTAAGGGAGATTATTCTCTCTCAATGACTAGACACGCGCGCGGATCCCGCTTTGTCCCATGCTTAAAACCTTGAGGTCAGTCTTTCAGGTGTCCATTTGCACCTTGGGGATGGCGCCAAGTAGGAAAATCCAGGGCTGAGAGGTGCGTATAGCCTTTTATTTTTCGGTCTTTGAGGAAAGAACTACAGGTGTTGTCCAGCTCACTGAATTTTGCGCATGGCGCAGCAAGAACATAGCAGGCTACGCGAGGACTGAGACACATTGCAAAGTACAGTAGTGCTGACCGGAACGCTTTTACGATTCTGTTCCGACCCTTACGAAGCTTTGACTATATAAAACGATAAATACTGCATAGGCATATGCAAATGCACTGAAAATATAACGCAGCAGTCTCATTCGAAAACGATAGCAAATATTTTATAACAGCTCGTGGCGTATTACTTCATTGACAGGCATGTTTCAGATTTCAAAAGTATTGGAATTGAATGTTTTTTTTAAATTATTTTTTTTGAATCGTTGAACTCTTAGTGATCTTACCAAAGGGATTATTGGTTTTCTTAGTTTTATGTGAGACGTACAGGTGCTGAGAAAGTAATATCAAAGCGAGAGGACACCATGAAGTTTAGTAAATAACGAGATTGTTCGTGACCTTACCGAAACATTAAATGTTATACTGATTGGCAGTGTAATTAATCCACATTGAGTTGTTTTGTAATTAAACCAATATTTAATATTTTATATTTAATAAACTATCAATATTTTTAAAATAGTTAATGTGTTGCTCGATTTTGTTTTTGTTTATCCATTCATTTAATCTTATTGCGCAATCATAAACTGTAATTTAACTTGAACGAACTGAAACCCTCTTCCTTGTTTCCACGTGTTGTGCACGAGCATGTTCATCACGTTTATCTAGACATCCCTGCTTGCTTATCTGTCCTCTGTCTTCTGGGTCTTTATAATGCACTGTGTCTGTGTCACAGAACTCTAAGAGGCGAAGGAGAATCAAAGAGGAAGACCTTCTGAGGGGACGAGCATCCTCGTGAACTGTGTCAGTCCTGCAGGAGGAAGAGACCTAGACCGGTGAGTCAGGGGTGGGATATGGGTGGGGATGAATGTGAAGCGTTCTCCATCTAACTCTTCTGTCCTGGCCTTGGCTCAAAGGAATGTGTGTAAAATTTTGCATGCTGTTCAGTTTTACTCGTCATCCTGTGCAGGGAGTTAACATCTGGGTCATTAACCGCATGCTGAAATACAGGCTTATTTATGTATTTATTTACTTATTTTTATTAATTTATTTTCCTTACTTATTTATTTTTATTAGGCTAATTTATTTATGTAGTCTCCAAGGGGTTGGGTTCTGGACTAGTAGCTGAGGATAAGAATTTGAAACAAGTTTAGGCTCTGGATTTACCAGTCATATTAGATTAGCCAAAAAAGGAATGTTTAGTAATATATTTCAACCTGGGGGTTGTCCTCGGACGTTTTCCCAGTTTGTACTTGTTCCTTTGAGTGGTTGTGCCTCAGTTATTCTAACTGAGTTTAGTACAGGTCCCCCCCCCCCCCAAATTTTCTTGTTAGAGTAGCAAAAAGGAAAAAAAAGGGAAAAAAAAGAACAACTACACATCTGTTTAGGTCCACACAGCTGCATATGGGAGGTGGAAAACAAATCTGAACCCCCTGGAAATTTGTAGGAGTGTGTTTATTGGTTCAGGCAAGGTAAGCTTTCAGACTCTCCTGACCTTAGTTAGATAATCGGATCCGTAGCCCCTGCCTGCGAGGCAGAGAGGCTGCTCGACTCGTCGCTCACTCTCTGCTCTGGCTGTGCAGCTGAGAGCGCCCCGCCCCCCTCGCCAGCAGCTGCCACGGAGAGCAGCGGAGGAGACCGCCGCCGATCACCCGCCGGGGGACCGCCCGCCGCGCTTCGTTTTTCCGCTTCGGGGCCCCCACCCCCCGCCCCCCCCCCCCCCGCCCGCCCGCCCCGGGAGAGCAGGGAGAGGGAGACGGGACAGCGAGGGAGACGGGACAGCGAGAGCGAGAGACGGGCGCGACCCCCCGGGAGACCGACCCTTCTGCGTGTGCCTGAGCCGCCTGCGGTCCTCCCCCCGCCCCCCTCCCCCCCGGAGCCATGACCCGTGCTGCGATTTGGCTCCCTGCACTGGTATTGGGTAAGAGAGCGTGGGCTCGCTGCGCGGGGCGCGCGTGTGGAAGGGGGGCCGGGCGGGGGGCGAGGCGGTCGCGGCAACCCCGTATTTTCTCTCCCCCCGGGGAGCGCGGCTGTTGAGTCAGGGATTAAGGAAGGGTCTGGAAGGGATGATGAAGAGGGGAAAAAATGACCCTTCTGTTCCGAGCGCGAGTGTGCATGTGTGTGTGTGCGTGCGTGAAAACCGGTGTGTGTCGGTGCGCGTGTGTTTGTGTTTGGCCAGATGCGTGTCCGTGTGCAGGATCGGACGCGTGCGTGTTCCTCCCCGTAAACGGACTGCGCGAGCGGCAGTGCGGCGGGCGCGACGCACGTACGCGCAGGCGCACGGGCGCGCGCGCGTTTGTTTTATACGCCCGGTATCAGATGCGTGCGTGTGCGTTTATGTGCGCACGGCGCGTGTGAGCGAGCCAGTTGTGGAGTTGGGCTGAACATGTCTGGCCTGGAGGAAGATGAGGGGCTAATTGCCTTAACAGATGTTATTTTTAGTTGGGTTGATAAATCACTGCCGTGTCATGAGGGCCAGACTCGGGTTGCTGACAGCATTTCCAAGAGCCATGTGAGGGAGCAGGCTGAGCTCATCTGACTCAGCTGGTTCTTGGTTCGAGCCCTGGGGAAGACGGCATTGCTATCAAACCCAGTCCAGTGAAGCTTTGCTCGGGTAATTGTTGGATGTCGAGTTGGTACCGAGAGTGAATGTTCTTTAATGCTGTGTAGTGTATTGCAAAACCGATAAACTGAGTGGGATGAAGAGAGGGGACTTGCAGTTGTAATAGTAATTAAGTCTACTTATATAGCTCCTTTCATGGTCTTCAAAACGCTAGACCCTGAGGGAAGGTGGGGGCCCATTTCCTCAGACATATGCTCACCGGGTGAAAGCACAGCAGACATTTTTCATTATAATTCTCATTAAAAATCAGCTGAGGTGGAGAGGGTTGGTTTTTATTAGAGGGAGGATTATTAGAGACTCAGAGAAAGTCCTAGCGTTAAATCAACTCTAAATCAACAGTGTTTTTGTGAGTCCAGCCAGGACAGTGCGTGTGCTGTTAAATTTGAAAGTACTCTGTTGGTGTTGATTTCACTCTGCTCTGTATAGGTTTTTAAACTGGGGATGATTGGGTGGCCAGATTCTGGGGAACAGATTTGGAATTTTTCTTTGCGTTCTTGATAACCCCCACCAAACACACACACACACACACACACACACACGCACACTGCGAGAGTGCTGACTGAGAGAGTGTGGGCTGCTCCCTCTCTCATTATGGACAGTCTGACAGCAAAATCATGCCACCCGGAATACAGTCAAATGTAATATTTGGGAATATACAGAGAAAACATTTTTATTCAAAAATACAAATTTGGCGCCCAGCATGGTGCCAAACGTGTCCAGTTCCCACCCTAATTTGGAACAGGGGAAAGCATTTTTAACTCTGACCAATCCAAACACTGTGTGCCACCCTCTCTGGTCACACGCTGTGTAGAATTATGGGTCATGGCCGGGTTAGTGTAGCGTAGAAGCATGAGTGATGGTTCAGTGCACTCAGGGAGTATGGTTACAGGATTCAGTGCAGCGTGGAATTATGGGAAAGGACTTCAGAGATTTTTTCACTTGCCACCAAAAATGCATTTAATGCAGTACAGTAGGGCTGCACCAGAATGGCCAACTCCTGTTATTAATTATTTAAATAACCTGGTTATTTATGTGATTAGAGTCATTTATTTTTGGTTCTTGTTTTTAGTCATGAGCTGTCGTGAGATCTCTGTATCCTTGGTTAAAGTGCTTTATTGGCCTGATAAAGAAAGGAACCAACGCTGGTGTATTACTGCTGTTTAAGCAAGAATAATGTGTTGGAACAAAAACCAGGATTGGAGTTGCGGTTGTACGACACACTTTCTGTTGGTGGACTTGGAGCTAGGAGTTTAAAATTCTGGGAATTTTCAAAATGGAAATGAATTTGGTGGAAATGGAAATTTTCTGGAATTTCTGGGAATGAATAGGTTTTTTGAACACTGATTGCTTTCTCCGTCCCTTTTACTCTCTTTGCCATCAATTGAATATGCTGTTCAAGACAAATAAAAATGGATTTCAAAACTTTTTTAGGTTATAGCATTGAGATTTAATTAAGTAAAATTGTACTTCATAACATTGATTTAATGTTCTTTCACTTGTTAGCTATTCTTTTACCTTTTACTTTAGTTTTTATAGAGAATCTTATGTAACTTTTAATCTAAAATAAAAGTATGATGTATCAGTCATCTACAATATAAAGATGCACTTTTACATTTGTGTGGGTCTAATGCCACTGTAATAACCAGCAACATTATACCTTCTGTGTATAGAATTGTCAAAGTTACAATTAGCATGTACTGAAATAGGTAAGAGTGTAGTCTTTGAAACAAAACATGCATAAAACTATACTAATACACTGATATGGCTTTTATGTTCACTAACAAGCTTGCATTTATTAGCAGTTACATGCATCAAACTGTCCGCAGCCTAGCCATTCTCTAATGAGCAGCACATGTCATGGAGCAGTGGAACTCTGCAGGCTGTTTCCAAATATAATTTCAATATCAATATCGTTATTTAGATTGTCTTACACGTTATCGCCACATCATGATGAAAGCACTCACCCTAAGCTGAATAGCAGTCACAGGTTAATGGCTGAAATCATTCATTTTCGCAGTGAGCATCTGATGCAAGAGCATGATCTTTGCAATTAATGTTCTGTCACTGCTACAGGGTACCCGATTGCTCACATGAGAACTCAGGACTCAGCACCTGTTTGTTCAATGGAGCTTTGTGAGAAAAACAATCTATCCTGTCTTTAGATGTATGTATTAGATTTATTTTCATGTCACGTGTACCTCCATCCAGTGCTTATATTGTACTTGGTATCATTATCTTGATGTTTTAGTTTGTCATGCCTCCTAGTTTGACTTAGCATAGGTTAGGTCAGAGAGTATTGTTTACTCTATGAACTGGACACAATGTGTTCATGGCTACGAATCACTATTGTTCCTTATCGGACCTGTGTTTTGTACTGTAGTTGTTCCAGCGACCTTCGATATGCACTTATTTATTGTACGTCGCTTTGGATAAAAATGTCTGCCAAATAAGTTAACGTAATGTAAATGGAATTACAAAGATCCAGCGATTGTGGTATAATGGTCTGTTTCAAGATCAGGAACCGCCTTCGAAATCCCCCAAATCTTCCCTCCCTTTGCAAGCTGCTTAAAGTGGAAACTGCTGGAAGTCAGTGAAGGACATCTGGCCGGGGTGCATGGGGGAATCAGCAACAGATTTGTCGGTGTTATGCACACTCCAGCGGAGTGGCCAGCATTTCATGCCAGGTCAATGATGCAACAGATCCGTACAGCTCGAAGCAGATGAAAACTGCAACAGCCGAGCGAGATGAGAGTGATGAAATTTCATGAGAAAATCGGGTGAACGGAACCATTTTGCCTTCAAACTCTGGTCTGATGATTTCACACGTCGAATGTCAGAGACTGCAGCACCCGTCAGCAGATGTTCCAAAACTCGGTAGTTCACACTGGACATCGTTTCTCCTGAAGCTATCCTAAAAACCTTTTTTTTTTTTTTGGCTCCTGAATTTTTGATCAACAGTAAATCAGCCTTTATTGCTAACATGTTTAAAAGCACTTAGTCATGTGCGGACTTTTCAGAAAGGGTTCAAGTCACGTGTGGCTACGATTATAGTTAGGGGACAATTGCATTATGAAAATGTGGGTAGGGTGTTTTTTTTGCACTGGTTGCAGTTCTGGCTCTGTCCCTTCTTCGGGAATCCTGGGCTGTAATTTTGATGGGAACGTGGATGTGCAGTTTTGGGAAATGTTTGTTGGACCGGACGCTGGTGTTGGTTTTGGCTCGGGAGGAGAGCTCGTGGAAGCATTTGTCATCTCCTCCGCTGTGTTCTGGAGCCTTGTCCCGGGTCCCAGAGGGCACCAGCGTTTCGGTTCAGCAGAGCTCACGCCGCAACCGAGCGATGTCGAGCGAGAAAACCGCCAAGCGGGTCAAACGACACCAGTCTCCGGGGATGGCGGTTTGTAGAACGGGAATGCGGTGTAATTTTTAAAAAAAGGCTCGGTTTACACAGGGCCGCGCGTCCAGCCTCTGTGCCTGGGAGTAGCAGAAAGGGGCGGCCATGTTCTGTTTTTATTAGTCTCCCGCTTGGTTAATGTCCCCAGCTCAACCCACCTTTAACCTTGTTGCTCATGCCTGTCGCCTCTTCGGATGAGAGCTGAGCCCCTGCATTCTCTGCATTTGCAAACTACAAAATAATGTAGAGGAAGCAAACCTGCGTTAAATACGCAAGAATTTAAGCATTTGCATTTGAAAATTTTCTGCGTATTCACGTATTTTGAAATCGAACACCCAGAAAGAATTACTTCTTCTGACTAAAGTTCTCAAGCACCATTTGGAAGAACTCAAATTTTCTGACCAAAGGCGTTCGAAGTATTTTAAACAGTTCCCAAAAATAGTATTTTGGTCTTCAAGTACTTTTCCCCAAATGCATTTCAGATATCCTGAAATACTTTGCTCTATGATGATCCATATAAAATGATTACTGTGTATAACATAATCCTAATAGTACATTTTTTTCACAAATTTCTGATGTTTCGGTGTGATACTAAAATACTGTGTTTACTTGCATTATGACATAAGCATCTTGTTAGCTCCTACTCCATCTTTACTGGAACTTATGGTTCTTTCGTCTTCCTTGACTAACATTTGACCTGAAGAAGCCGATCCTGGAAGCAGTGTCATTGCTTCCTCAGACAGATGCGCTTACAAAAACGTCGTCTTTAGACGGAGAGCTCAAACCCATTACACGCGTCTCATAAAATCCGATGAGTAATCCGACAGGGTATTCAAGTTGGCTCGCCACCTGCTTTTATGAATTGGGGCGCGTCACCTCCATTCAGCCTCAGATTTCGTCTTAACATTCTTTTTTGAAAAAAAAAAAAAAGGCGGTAAAGGCGGTTCCGTTTGTAAGATGAGCCGATATTGAGAGGTACGCATGTGAATGCAGGGTCCCCTGAGGGTGGCGCTGCCATGGGTGGATCCACCGCTCGGGCTTGGCACAGCGTCCCTCGGGGCACTCGAGAAACGTCGGCGGTCGCTATCCAGGCCCTGCAGAGATAAACAGAAGCTGATAGAGGCAAAGGAATCATGGGAACAGGAAGTGGAGGAATAGATGCCAGGGTTGAATCGCCACAGATGACCAGCGCTGAGATGCCGCTCTGCTGCCCTCTGTAGGTTTAACCTGGTTACTGCCGGCTGCGGTGATGTCCACTCCACCCCGCATCTGCACGTCTATAGACACCCTGAAGGACAGGCTCAACTTCACCAACAGGAGACAGTACATGGTAAGATGGAGAGAGAGAGAGAGAGAGACAGCACCCTCTTTATTTAGATCTTGTAGTGACTTTTTGTTGTAAAAACATTGATAGATTTTTAACCAGTACCACTGTTCACCTGTGTCAAGCCAATGCATAAAGGCATAATTAAGTAAAAATAACATATATACACAAAATCACTAAGTCAGTGCTTTTCATACCCCACATATCTAACATTGTCCATATGAAGGACATAAATAGCTTAATTTATACTCAAAAACCAAAACTTAAATTGACCAATGTTTTTCATCAATTTATTGAATTGGTACAGAGATAGGAGAAGTAGAGGAGTGAGAGACAGGAATTGTTAGAGAAAGGAAAAGCCAGACAGAGGGAATGATATCATCTCTGCTGAAACACAGAAGGCTCACAACCGTTATCCTCTCCCTCAATTACAGAAGCACAATTTCCCGATTAACTACACCATTCGAGTGCATTATGTTGAGGTCTTCAGGGTGCACAACATCAGTCTCCTGGTGAGTCTCTTCCCCCATCCCCCCCGCCTGGCCTCTTGCCACAGTACACTCATTCCCTTGAGTTCCTCTTTACCTCTACTCTTCCCCTCATCCGTGCACGTCTCCCTCTCCCTCTCTCCGTCCTCCCTCCTTCTCCCTCTCCTCCAGAACAGGACGGAGGAGCTGAAGGCCCGGGACCTGCAGGAGCTGTGGCTCCTGATCAATCAGGAGGTGCTGAAGAAGGTGCTGAGGGTGCTTCCCGAAAGGCACCCGTCCCGCACGTACGCCTCAGACCTGGAGAACCTGTTCAGGATGATCCAGCAGCTCTTCCAGGGGGAGCTGGGCGAGGTGAGCGGATGGTGATTGGACCGCAGCGCAATCCCCTCTTCTTTCACACTCTCCCCTCCTCCCCAAAACTCCTCCCTACGGCCTGCTCGCACAACCATTTCTGAAGGTTCGTTTCCCTAATGCAGAGGTGGGAAACGAAGGCCGTGGCCGTTTCTGGTTTCCGTGCCAACTTCTGGCCTTAATCAGTCATAACATTTACCCCGTCTGACATTTTTAGCTAAATTTCTTAATAAATGCATGAATGACAGCTGAGGACTGTTCTTGTGCCCCTATATGAAATGTTTGCTGTGATATAATCTACGAGTTAACCAGGGTTGGTGTATACACCCAATTAGCTCATTTAGCCAGGGTAACTGGTGGAAACAAAAACGTGCATACACACCGGCCTGTCATTGCCTACTCCTGCTCTAATGTCCCTTGTGCTTCTGTCTTTGTGGTGTGCGTGTGTGCATTTGTGCACGCGTCTGTGTGTGTGTGTGCCTGTGCGTGCATGTGTGTGTGCGCGCGCGCGTGTGTATGTGCATGGGTGCATGTGTGTGTGTGTATGCGTGCATGTACCTGTGTGTGTGTCTGCGTGTGTGTCTGCGTGTGTATGCGTGCATGTACGTGTGTGTGTGTGTATGCGTGCATGTACCTGTGTGTGTGTCTGCGTGTGTATGCGCGCATGTACGCGTGCGCGTGTGTGCGTGTGCGCGTGCGTGTGTGTGTGTGCGTGTGCGTGCGCGTGCGCGTGCGTGTGTGTGTGTGCGTGTGCATGCACGTGCGTGTGTGTGTGTGTGCTGTTAGTGGGAGCCTCCTGAGATGCTGCAGGAGGTCCTGGACAGTGTGAGAGATCCAGAGGTCACAGAGTGGAAGTCGGTGAAGCCCAAAGCCCTGCTGGACAACTGCTACCGCACCATGCACTGTCTGTTCTGCGACTGCTTCCAGTGCCAGGAGAACTGTGAGTTATTATACCCTCACCCCCGCTCTCTTATACCCTCACCCTGCACTCTCGCCCACTCACCTCATCCACTGATCCCACACTGTCATTCATTAATGCACATGCACGTCCCTACTCACCCTTTCATCCACTTACCCCTTACTCTGGTTCATTCACCTCTGTGTCCTCTCTTACTCACCCCACTGCCACCGCCCACTCATCCCCCCGGATAAGTGCTAATGTGTTCTCATGGGATAGCTGTGGGCCTTGTGTTCGGGTCAGTCCTGTAAATATTGTTGCAAGGAAGCGTTTCTGAAAACCTCAGACCGGCGGCTTGTTTTTTGCGCAAGTCTCGGCCCGTCGCTAACGTTACCCGCGTTCCCCACTGGAGGTAAACTTCGCCTGGAATTGAATTTGGGAGGGCTCCAGGCTCGCTGTTTTTTTTTTAAGGGAGAACTGATAGAACTGGTTCGGGAGTAGGAATGTGTTTTCGCTACCCCGCTCTCCCGCGCCGGGCGTGTCCCGCTCTCCCGCGCTGAGGTAATCGGCGGTGAGTTGCACAAGCAGTCACGCCGTGGTGACTCTCAGAATCTGGCAGAGGGCCCTCGGGGGCCCGCAGCGCGTCTCGCTCGCCGGGGACGTTTTGTGCGGCGTACCGTAGCGGTCCGTCGCCGATCCCTTTTTGCTGTCTCACTGCAAAACAAAAAAATGAGTCAATCTCAACTAGTGTTTTCGTCTCACATTTAGACTTAAAATCACATTTCTATGACTTGTTTTGGTAAGTACGACATCTATATCGTCAGTGAGGTGCGAGTTTGACCCATTTAAAGATTTGCCAACGGGGGAGGAAAATTTCGCTTGTCAAGCAAATATTAACTTAAAGCAAGCTAATGTTTTCTACTTGAGAGAAAAAAAAAGATTTTAAGTCTCATTACAAGACTAAAATACATAGGCATACTTTTTTTGCAGTGTTTTTGAAGTGGACAGGAGCTGGTTAACAGGGAGAATATTCAGATTTTTTAGAGGATTGCAGGCGGTTGGCCCTCCTTGTTTATTTTTTCCACTTCAGTCAAGTGCAAAGCTGATGGTTACACAAAGAGTTGGGATCACAGTACAAAGATTACCAGGGCTGGTGAATGAGGAGGAGCCATTATGGGCTGAGAGTCAATTCTCCCAGTCTCCTCAGACAGAATCCTCTGAAGTGAATATATAGAAGTTTCAAGTGAGGATAAAATAGAAATTGTTTATCTTATCTAGAACCGCAGATTAGAGCCCATACACCTGTGAGAGAACTTTGGCATCAGTGTCACCCAAGTGGAACTTTTTAAAAGCTCATTGTCTGGCTGTTATAATATAGACAAAAGCCATTGTGAAAACCTAGAAACCAGAGAGCACAGTGAGACGAGTGGAGGACTGGTGTCTGGAACAGTGGGGTTGTGTGCTGTATTTTGACTGATAATTTTCCTACTGGGTTGAATACAAGACATGACGTTTATGAGTTGGATTCTTGTACAAAGAGTACAAAGATTTGATTAACAAACTAACTTAACTGGATAATGGGCAATATGTTTTGATTCGTAGTGTATTATGGATTTTTGCAGAATCATCAGGGATGTTTTCTGCATGAAATTACCTGAATGTATGTAAGATCTATCAAATTTGAAAAGTGATTGTCATAGATTAATATCTTTTTAAACATCTGGAATGGTACAGATTTTGATTTACCGTTGTTTGGTTCTGATATTTTTGTTGAACTGAAAGTAGTAAAATAGTTTATTTCATGAAACTAAAAATAAATGTTTACACCTTTATTAAAACAGAACTCAACACGTTTCCAGTAACTATAATTACCACATTTTATGATAAATTAAGCCTATGGGGAAATATTTATATTTGTAGCTCTCAGAAATATTGAATTACATGCCAATTGTGTCAAGAAGACATTATAAAAAACCTGCCATAGCAGAAGCTGCAGTATTAAACCTGAGACTATTTCAGCCCAGACCCAGAGGCACCCAGAGGTGTTTTTTCCTTTGTAAAAGCAGACTGCTCTTCATACTCTCATCTCTAGGTGTGTTGAATCCATTGTTACTGGCACACATTAAACAGTGGTTCTAATAGTGGCAGTACTTTGAATTCTCTGTATATTTATATTAGAGGGTCCTGCCTTTGCCCTATGCGAGTTACTTAGTTTGGTTTGATAGTCAGAAAATATAGGTCACATAGTTAAAACTGTAATATTGAATAAGGATTAATTCTATGTCTGTTTGTCTAATGTTGTTATTGTTAATGATTTTTATAATATCTCTTCTCATGACTGATATGTTCATTGTTTGACGTTAATACCAATGAACTGTTGATGCCAGTCAGTTGTTTGCGTTTTCTGTAATTAATGGCTTTTTCTTTTTTTTCCTTTTATCCTCACCTTTACCCTAATAATATAATGCCTCACATTGGTGTACACTAAACGAGCCATTTAAATCTGAACACACCCATGGAACCACACAATGTGTATACAAAGAAAACAAAAAAACCCAGAAGTCTCATTTCATTGCCAGTGTTGATTATGACTACTGAGAAAGATGACAAATACTGGCTATGACCAATGGGAGAGAGGTCAGTTTAGCCTGTAACCAATGGGAGAGAGAACAGTAGTGTGTTCAGTGAGCAACAGTGACTGATTGCTGCTGTTTCTCTTTTTTTCCCACCAGTCTGTGATGTTCTTCACTGGAAGAGAGGGAACAAGAGGCCGCCCAAACAGGCCTGAAGAAGCCTCTCTCTCCCTCTCTCTCTCTCCAAGGGGGAGTCGGGCAGGACTGAGCCCAAGGTTCTGCCTCGCCCAGCGATCTCCAGGCAGGCAGGGGCATGCTCTGTGCTGAACACTACTCTTCAACGCTCTGCTTCTGTTTGCTGTCATGGAGACAGCCTCCAAAAAAAAAACAAAACAAAACACTGCACGGGCCCCCCCCCCCCCCTCCCCTCCCACCCCTCGTCCGTCCACATGTCCGTTCCCAACATGCCACGCCCGCCAAGAAGGGGACTCCCGATTGGTTTAGGACGCACGCTCACGGTGCTCCGTCTCTGCAGCTGATTGGGTCTCCGATGGTAACACCTGGCTCTCCTGCGTGGCAGAGAGCCCTGGGGAGAACACGCTCCGGTCCCGTGAGACGCCGCTGCAGGCAGCCAAGGCTTCGTAGCTTCTGCGCTTCTAGCATGCTTCAGTGCAGTCAGTCCGTAGTGCTTCACCGCTAGCCGCCGTGGAGTGTGTACATAAATGTAAACCCGACCGCGTCTGTGCTGCTGCGAATCAACAGCTTCCAGAGGCCTTTCGTAGGGCTTTTCCAGAACAGGCCTCGCAGCCGCCCCACGCGCCTGCAACCCGTGCCCTGTGCACGAGCCGAGAAAGCCGTCAGGAAGCTAGAAAGGACATTCCACAGCCCCAGTCACAGCCCGCCTCTCTCTACCCCAGGGTAGCTGAGACTTAATGACTGTGTGCCCGCGGCTGTGTCCTGATCAACTGTAATATCCTTCTTTTATACAGCATTGTCGTGTTTGGTATTTTTTTCGGAAAGCCGAGTTCGCGAGGAACAGTTTGTTGTCGTTGGTTTTGTGGTGTAGTGGGCATTTCATTTCAGGGTCCTCGCCAAGGTTGGTGTTATGGGGCGTTCTCACCGATTCCGGCGCTCGACGCGTTCTGTTCATCTTCCGTGTGGAGGCCGTGCGGTTGCGGTGGTGGTTGCGGCCCGGCGAGTGGTGTGGTGCGTTCGCCGGTTCTGTATTTGCGTAGGGTATGCTCCACCATTATTCTGTGGAAGAAGAAACCAGCGCAGCTCGCCTGGCTCACGAAACAGCAACGGCATTGCCCGTTTCTCGACCTTCTTCAGAAACATATTTCTGTGGACTGTCTAGGTGGAATAAGAGAAAGCTTACGAACAGGCCGCCATGTTGTTCTGGTTTGAAGATGGGGAGCCGAAACCGATCGCAGTGCTTCTGTCCAATCAGGTGCCGACCGTGTTCCGTGGTAGGCTACACCACTCGTTCGTGTCCCGCCGAATCAAACGGACAGTTTGGGGAATCGGTGAGAACGCACCTTCAGATGCAAATCGATCTGCAGTATTCAGTGTTAATGCCCCTCTGTATCGGTGGCATAAAGGTGTGGTGTGACTTTTTACCGATAAGGCAGGAAAAAGCTATTTCATGTTTCGGTGAGCCCAGTAGTTCAGATTCTCCTTGGGTCTGTTATGGTTTTGTTTGATGTTTCGGGTATATTTGGGGAAACTGGCGTTGTTCAGGGACTCTTATCAACACTGCGTATAGCCCATTGGTACGGTACTCTGTTCAGATTTTTTGTACTTTGTAACTGAGATGCAATTTGGTTGTTTTTGCACTTTCATCTGTGCGATAAGTATGTAACATTTGTATTATGTAACTCTACCAATCTGAACTTTATATTTTAGGATACATTTATTTGTCTCAGCTTGGCACTCCTAATCTTGTTGAAGGTTAACTGCTTTACGGTGTCTCACACAGAGTCTCTGATGGCTTGCCATTTGTACTCCATTTCTATGTCTTTGTGGGTATACCATACTGTTACAGCGCTAATGTACTGTTAGACCGCTACTAGCCCCTGGCATATAGTCCTGCGCTCTAATTTATTTAGAACACAACAGCAAAGGCACAGTGCTCAAACTACGCTGGAGGCCAGCGCTTGGCACTCCTGTGTTCTGTAATGTCTGTAGGCAGTGAGGTTTCTAAGTTTTATAATGGAGTCAGATATAACATAAAATATATAGGATGTATCCCCTCGAAATTCCATTCCCGAAACAGCCGACGTAACCGTAACCACGCCATCCCTCACCCACTTTCCGTTTCGCCACCGGGCGGAAAAGTGTTCGTCCCTACACTTTTGTGCCAAAATGGCTGTTCTTTGTAGCTTAGGCTAAGCTATTAGATGTTGGTGAACTGTGTACTTTGTCTTTCTTCAGTGCTGTGTCCTTGTAAAATTGCATGCAGATGTTTAGCCAACTTGCTGGCTTAGTTGGCTAATTTCCGCAACCTGTAATATTGGCCTTGATCATTTCTTGGGTGATTTTATTTACGGCAAAGATGACCTTGAGAAAGCCCAATAACCAAGTATGAAAATATATACATATCTATATATATTGATCATGGCCAGATCTAAATAACAAATATAGTTTACTTTTTTATGTGGATATTTTTGTGTAACTATTTATTTGGGAATGTTGCCCACGTGCAGATTGTCCTTGTGAGGAAATGATTGAAATAAATGGCAAGATAACCCTGCCTGGTCTTTTTTTTTTTTTGGTCTTCCTATTTTCTGATAATTATGCTGAATGAGTGCTGTGTGTACAATTTCATTACATTCACTACAGTAAAAACAACATTGCTATTTTTGAAAGAATGACAGTGTATATGAAGGATTGAATCATACAAAAGTATTTTCAGAGAACAGTGAACTATATTATGTGGCAAGATTGGGGTGGTGTGTGTGTTCAGCAGCTTGGAATAGGGTTAGTCTTTGATTTTGGATGACCAAAATTTTTTTCATTAGTGGGATATAACACTCTAGTGTCATGTATTTGTATTTTTTCAGTGAAATACGTTTTACAAAATAAATGACTTCAAACACATAACTTCTGATTTTTTTATTGAATCGATGACATTGCAGTAGAGCAGCACGGTGGTGCAGTGTGTAGCACTGTCACCTCACAGCAAGAAAGTAGAGTTTGAATCCTGGCCGAGGGTCTTTCTGCGTGGAGTTTGCGTGTTCTCCCCTTGTCTTTGCGAGATTCCTCTAGGTACTCTGGTTTCCGTACACAAGCAGGTTAGGTTAACTGGAGAGCCTAAAGTAGGCAGTATACTCCAAATGCACAAACTTTTCGAAAAAAAACCACAAAACATGTCAAACATGTCACTGAACATCATGGTTAGTATACTCAACAAAGCTCCATGTTCTTCATGGTCAGTATACTCAACAGAACTCCATGTTCTTCATGGGGAGTATACTCAACAGAACTCCATGTTCTTCCTGGTCAGTATACTCAACAGAACTCCATGTTCTTCCTGGTCAGTATACTCAACAGAACTCCACGTTCTTCATGGTCAGTATACTCAACAGAACTCCATGTTCTTCGTTTTATGTCACTCCACGCCACTGGGGGTCATACAGATTTATCCAAGATGCTTTGCACAACTCAGGATCACTGACACCCAAGATCATGGAAATTTTTTGTCAGGAATTTTAGCACATTTTGTTGACTTTCAAATCTCTGTGATTGATCATAAAGATGACAATATCCTTGCACGAGTTCAGCAACTCTTCCTTCAAAAGTATTCTAGTCATGACCACGATGATGCCACCACAGGACAGTACAGTGATGAGATAAATTGGAAAATTTTGTACATGTAAAATAGATTTATTTAATTGATTAATTATTATCAAAGATATCAATTATAAATTAAATAGCTGAATTCATTCATAGGCAGAGCAACATGTAGATCAAAATGAAGAGTACACAACCAGGTTGAAATGATTAAGTTACAAGAAATTCAAAATTTAAAGATGAAGGTTCATCTACCTTAACAAACAATGGATATGACAGACATAGATAGTGTCAGACAAGGAAGTGGGGTGCTGAGGTGCTGCAGCACCCCCTACCTTCCAGATTGTTTAACTACAGCAGCAGATAAATATTGTGAATATTTCTTATATTTTTAACTAGGGTATTTTGGGCATAGTGGGCCAGTGTATTTTTGGTGGGGTGGGGTTGTTATGGTATTTTAAACGTCTATTAGCCTATCACATTTGTCTTTGCCATTTGACACACTCACTCATGGTAATTTGACGTTGGCAGGCAGTTTTTAGCATTGTTAGCAGTTTCATCATGTTGCAAAAGGGAATTGCAGAATTTTTCAAGAGCTCCATCGAACCAAAAGTACCGAGGGCAAATTCTGATTCAGTATCCTTCAGTTCTGTGGCCAACATCTCTGTTCGCATCAGCAGCCCTGGCCCGAACGAAAGAAAGCAGGGTGACCCTTCAATCCAGCGGTCCCTACTACAGCTACAGCTCACAACTTAAATTCTCGCCAGGTATTTTGGAACCAAAAACTTAAGATGCTTCAAAGCAGGTTGGTTTGAACGGTGGAAATGGCTTCATTATGTGAAAGAGAAGGATAAAGCCTCATGCCTCATTTTCTGCTCTGCTGTAGAAAAGAAGCTAATAAAGGAGGAGAGTACAAAGGCTGACAACACATTTTCAAAAGGCAGCTTTTCAAGGGAAAGCAAGGGGAAAATTCAGAGAATGTGAAAAAACACATTTTCATTTGGAACCCGTCAATAAGATTGCAGCATTGAGCAGTATCAATGCCCATCAACTCCCTGCTGTCAGAGTTGGTGGCAAAATAACAAAACACTGCAAGGATGGTTTTATAACTAGCTTTCAGGTCTTTCTATTTTGTAAAGAATTGCCTCAGTGAGGTAAATTTCAGCACAATTCAGTGTTTTGGTCTGAGTGTATGTATTTGCTACCAGAAGCTCATGATTGACTGCTCAGGAGAGACACGAGTCTGATATGATTAAGAATGAAATTGCTGAACGCTTTGCACATGCTGTCCAGTGTGAGATTCTTGGGCATCGAACAGTCTTTACTATGAACTGACCACTGATGGTACCACCGGCACTTCATCAGAGCAGAGCATCTTTTCATTTGCACTACCTTGATCCAGACCTTACCCTGCAAGAGTGCATTTGTAGGATTTTAAAACACACCAAACACCTCAGCACAAACTCTAGTTTCCAGCATGAAAGATATCTTTTTGCATTTGAACCTCCCTTTGGAAAAACTACAGGGTTACAGTTTTGATGGGGCTAATGACACGTCCAGTCGCTTCTCTGGGATGCAACTGAAAAGAGATTTTGCCAGGCATGTTGTTCGTACATTGCTGCAACCATTCCCTTAATCTGACCCTGCAAGAGGTAGCATAAGAGGTGCACCTGTGGGTCGACGCCCTGAACTGTTCAGAGCCGCCCTACTCTCATTAGGAATCAGCTACACGAAAACACATATACAAGTTTTTCTTTGGTGATGAGGATGCACGCAGTATACTCGGGTTGTGTCCAACGAGGTGGTGTGCGAGGATGAAAACAACATGGAGGACGTGCTGTGGCTGTGGCCCACTTTAGGAGACCCTAGATGCACTCCAGCAGGACCCGCTTCAAAGGAAAGAACTGCCTTTGGCCTTCTTAGTTGCAAGGCAAAAAGCCTGCGGAGTATGCAAGCAATATGGAGTGCATAAAGATGCTGAAAAAACACATTACATTTATTTGACAGATGCTTTTATCCAAAGCAACGTACAATAAGTGCATACCGAAGGTCACTGGAACAACTACAAATCACAGGTCCGATAAGGAACAATGCTCATTTTGTAATAGTGATTCATAGCCATGAACACATTAAGTCCAGTTCACACAGTAAACATTACTCTCTGACCTAACCTATGCTAAGTCAAACTAGGAGGCATGACAAACTACAACATCAAGATAATGATACAAATGACAATATAAGTGCTGGATGAAGGTACATGTAACATGAAAGTGGCACATGAAAGAGGGGGACTTAAGTGATAACACTGTGCATGTAAATCAAATTTCCCTACATGGGACAATAAAGATTGATTGATTTATTGAATGTTTGACATACACTAAGAAAGGAAAAAGCTATAGATAAACATTGTGGCCAAAACAAAAGCATGTGCAGCTGAAAACAGCCTGAAGTTGCCTAACCTAAGCAGAATAAGCAGGGCATTTTATGAAGCACTTCATCCTAGTGAGGTCAGAAATCGAGTACAGTTTGATCAAAGCAGGATGACTGCTGCATGGAGGGAACACAGAAGACCAGTCAGACAGGCCGACCTGAGTTCCCTCCAGCTTCCCAGAAACATGGACAGAGCATCTCTATACCTGCAACTGAGCATGCTGGGTGACCTCATTAAAGACCAAGCATTCCACACAGTCCACGAAATTGGACTTTATGTGTCAAACTTGCATCCGCAAACAAGAGGGCTCTTCAAGGAGGTGGAAAAGCTGAACCGGTTGTGTTTGTGTTTACCTGTCTACTGCTTCCTCAGAGACATCTTTCTCAGCATCGGCTGAAAACTCGGCCCCGTAACACTCTCACTCAGGAGAGATTTACTCATCTGGCATTGCTACATGCCCACAGTGACATTTTGAATGACATTCAGGCCCTAATGATCATCTCTCCTGATGCAAGTCCACCTTTGGAGTGCTCCAGACTACATAAGGTAAGATTACTCTATATTGCGGCTGACACGCAGTGGCTGCTTATAATGTATGCTTGTCTTCAAGATATGCTGATTTGATTACAGCTCTGTATTATAACATAGGCCCAACTAACCGATTAAACGGTTTCATTATTAAGGGTGATTAAAAACATCGCAGTTGCCTGTCACTTGTGCGGAGGTGAATTGCCCTCCCACTCTCTCTCTCTTGCTCTCTATCTATATCATCCTTCCTCTAGTCAAGATTTTGTCACTACATGTTCTGTGAAGGGTGTAAATTATTGCTACTAGCCATTAGGTATACATTTTTTTAGTTTAATGAAGAACTACTTGATTTTTGCACAGCACACCATTCTGCCGCTGCCAATTTCAGCAACCAAACTCAAAATGATTTCCAGCATCGCTGGACACAGACAAGTAACATTCACAAAAGGAATAAATGAAAGAGCATACCAAACCACCGCGTGTTTCTCCAAAGTTAACCTCAGAACAAACAAAACCAAAATCCAAAAACTAAAGACCAAAAGACAGCAGAATATTCCAAAAAGCCAGAGATGAAAATGTGACAATGTCAGGTGAGCTGTAAGACCAAGAGTGAAAGGGCCCACACACACCACAAACCAGATCCAGATGCAAGGTTCAGACCCCAGATGTCAACCTCGATGTCAACCTACCATGGATGTTAAGCCAGATAACTATATAACCAGTTTTCATAGCTCAAGTCAAACAGAGAGCAGGCCAATTAATCACACTGTAATATTGGGGGGACTATGAGAAAATTTGCAAGCTCAAATTATACGGTCTCTCTCTCAACGGCAAAACTATTAAAAACTAGATATCTGACAGGCTCAGATTAGGGTTTGAGTTAGGGTTAGGGGTGAGTTAGAAAAAACATAGGTGTTCGGGTTGAGAAAAGATTTGATTTATGTTTAGGAGATTGGGAAAGGGTTAGGGTAAGGGTTCATCTTCGATTTTGGATTATCCAAATGTTATCACTTCTGGGGTGTAACAATATAGCCTATAACTATATATTTTAAAGTAAATAAATACCTTCAAACACATTTATTTGTTTTTTTTTTACTGATTATATTTCAGATCATTTTCATAAATTTTAATAGTCTTCAATATCATTCAGTGGGTGTGGCTTATTGATCAACAGGAGTGGTATTGCATGCACTGAGCAATAAATGGTCAGGCAATGTTTAAGTTAAATGACAAACGCGCAGAGCAGCTTTGCGCTTATTCGCGTCAAGACTGTTTTATTGATATCAATAATATTTTAATGAAATTACTTTGCACTTTTATCCACTAAGCTTTTATCATTTAAAGGCATAGTTCACAGCTCTAGTGTCCGCTGAGTTTCTCACCACGAATTATGTTATACATTTGGGTAGATATCAGGCTCAGGCCCTCCTAACTCGAGTACGAGTAGCTCACTTTCTGTTAGCCATTAGCTTTGTTAGCCAAACATTAATTCAATTGGGGCTGAGAATCACCACCTGACAGCTATTTAACAAAGTCAGTATTAATCAAGCAAGCTTAAACACTTCGTCATATGTTTATTTGCTTGCATAAATACAGATCTTGTCATTAAAACGTGCCAATATACAAAAAACCACATTATTTTTTTATTTGTTCTGGGCCACGTGCACTTTCAACTCCACTTTATCACGCCATTTACTGTAATGACAGGCGTCGATGTGTTATGACACTTCTAGCCACGAGGGGGCACCTAGTGGTGTGCGCAGAAAAGGATGTTTGTCTCTTACAGGGATCCGTACTTTGCACTTATTTTGCTCATCAGCTGCTTGACTGAGATGAGACAGGCGTACACTTCATCGCTTACAGAACTTGTGGAAAAGGCACTTTAAAACGCCGACCATGACACCCAACAGCGGTATTCGAATCCCGAGCCGACTGCCTCTGCTCTTAACCCACGAAGGGGTGCTTTTACCGGGGTCCACGATGCGGATTAGTGTGGACACCGCGAGGAACATGCAGTTGGTTAAGAGCAGGCTTCTGAAGGGGACCTCGCTGAAAAGCACCATAATCGGGGTGATCCCCAACACTCGAGACCCAGCGCACGACACCGATGATCTCCCGACGTTACACAGGTCGTTAGCAACTTAAGTATTCTTGTCAACCTCCACCCATAAATCTGTTGCTGCCATTTTTGATAATGATACCCAGCAATCAAGTTCATTAACCGGTGTAATTAATAACATAGTGTACTGTGTTACATTACACCGGTTAATGAACTTGAAAGCTATTTGTAAGCTATTCATTTCTAAGTTATTTGCTGGCTATTGAGTAAAATGCTTCATGAACAAGTAACTTTTTAGGTACCTAAGATTAATATTGTATACCTATGTTGGCTTCTTGCTTGGCTTTCACGAGTTTAGCGAGAGGCTAGCTTGCTAGCTAATTTGCCTAGCTTCGTAGAGAGCTAATCGTACTGATTATTAATTTGATAGCTCAGATGAAGTAAAAACCATCTGAGTTTGTATTGGAATATAAACTGTATGTCACATTTTATTAGTACTACGCAATACTGAAATTGCCATTTGCTTTCTGGAAAGATCGTTGGGGCAGGCGGACTTTACCCTTGTATGTTATGCCATGTTATGCCGGAGTCCATATTTGAAGTTGTTGCAGAATAACCGTTTTGCAGTGCGGACCCTCCAGTTTTCCGTAGTTACAGGGCGCATGAACATTTTCACGTTTTCCGAACTTTTTCTTGTGTTGTTTGCTGAAATAAATGGCACAGTATCTATGTGTCCGTGCGTTCTGTGCCTGTCACACAGGATCTATTATTATATTTTCACCACACGATAGGATAGTATTCATTAACTTAGAAAGGAAATGAAAACAAAATACATCTGTATGTAGTACATGCCATGTGCAATCCTGAGATCACACAATGCAACATATCAAAGTGAACACGCTAGCTATAAAAATATTGTGCTGCACTATCAAAAGAAAAGCAAGGTAAAACAGAAAAACATAGTGTATTTACTTTGAGTTGTTGCCTTGTTGCAGTCTGCACTGTTCTAAGGACTTCAGTTCTGTGGACGGGTTGAACACATGGAATGGGGTCCATGCAAAATGTTTTTCTTCTTTTTCTAAACAAATGAATACCACTCTAATGTGTGGCACATCGAGATTGATAGTGCAGGTTGTGTTCAGGATGTCTTGGTTTGTTACTGTCTCTGTCCTGGGCAGAATTGGAGAGACAGGCTGTGTTGTTTTCTTTTAGGTTGTGCCTTGATAAGATCCATTAATATATGGAATCAAATCACAGTTAACTGACATAGCTCTTATCCAGGTGGGCAAATATAATATGTTGGAAAGTCATAGAAATGCGAGCGTGGCCTACCCACACTGCGCGGAGTATAATTTTGGAATGCAGAATTGAAGCCTCGTGTAAATCGGTCACGTTGTGGCGCGGTGTCCGTTTTAATCCTCCTTCGCGCTGTTTCGCTAGGATCGGCACTGCCGGGCTAGCGGTGCAGGTTGTGGGCAGCAACTGGCCGAAGCCTCACTACACGCTGCTGATCACGGGGGTGTGTCGCTTCCGCGTGGCGCAGCTGCTGAAGGAGCGCCCCTTCCCCGTGGGCGAGGTCGTGCAGCTGGACAAACTGGAGCAGTACGCCAGCGCAGACGCAGTCGACGCAGCCAGCGCAGATGGGGAGCTGTCGCAGAGGTTCTACCAGGTGGCAGTGCAGGTGCGTGTGTGCACGTGTGTCTTGGGTGGAGATCAGCCGCGAGTTATCAACTGAACATTTCCATTTCTCCTCACTCTTACTGTGTAGCAGTGCAGTATAGCCCAATAGGCATTCATTCTGCATCACTCTGTGACATGCTCTCTCTCCCTCTTCCTTCCTGTCTCTTTCCCTTTGCCAGCTGCTGAGTATGTTGGACATGTCTGTCCCTGTTGTTGCTAAGTTACGGCGGCTGCTGGACAGTCTCCCCAGAGAGACTCTGCCAGATGTCCTGGCTGCCATGATCCGCACGTCCAACCAGGAGAAACTGGAGGTACAGTACTGAGCGCTAGTGTGTGTGTGTGTGTGTGTGCGTGTGTGTGTGTGAGGAATTTTGATTGCATGTGTGCAGAAGAGGCTGTTAAAAACAGCATCAGATTTAGTCAGTTTAGGTCTTTACATTGTGTGTGTGTATGTGTGTGTGTATGTGTGCGAGCGAGAGAGTGAGTGTGACAGTGCGCGTGATTGTGTGTTTGTGTTACAGGTATGTTGGTATATGGAGTCGGCTTGTGTGAGTAAGTGAACGTGTGAGTGATTGTGCACGATTGTGTATTTGTGTTACAGGCATGTTGATACTGTATGTTGTATTTGTGTGTATGTGTGTGATTTTGTGAGTGAATGCTTGTGTGAGCGAGGGATTGCGCACGTGATTGTGTACTTCTGTTGAAGGTGTATTGGTATCTGAAGAAAAACATATTTTCAACGTACAAAAATGGCAAGTTACTCACACATACAAAGCACTGATATCAAAATTAGGCCAAATTATGGTAAATGGTAAATGGACTGCATTTATATAGCGCTTTTATCCAAAGCGCTTTACAATTGATGCCTCTCATTCACCAGACCAATATGGAAACCAATATTAACAATATCTAGCAAGAATTACAGGTAACATAGCTAGATAGCTAGTTATTTTGTTTTTTGATCCTTAACTAGCATCAAAAAGCTAGCCTCGAACTCAAATGATTGTGTGAGTATTCGTTTCTGCATATGATGATGTAGTATGTTTCACAAGTGAAATCTGATTATTGACATGTTGCACTCTAGATGAATGAGTCAACTAAAACATAGTTTGATCTGAAATCTATTGGGGTAGGCTTGCGTCTCTGCCTGTATCTAGGCAACACCGTGAATCCTGACCTTTTTTTTATTCTTTTTTTTTTTTACCAGCCTCACACAAGTATGTATTACTGCGGCATGGAGCTGCTCCAAATGGGAGTACCCTACCTCCAGAGGGGCATGGCCTAGGGTTATGGTTCGGAATAGGGTTAGGGGTACACTAAGCTCTGCCCGTTTGGAGCTCGGCCACACCCCTTTAGAGCTGGACCAACTCCCTTTGGAGCTTCTCCTGACGCCAGCAATACCCTTCTCATATTACATTCTGATGATTTCATTGTGCAGGAGAGCTGATGTTATGTAACCACCCAGCTGTCAGAAGCAAGTCACTGTGACACTCTGGTTTTAAAGGCTATTTTTATTTGCTAAATTTTTGCACTAGAGGAAAAAATAGCACAACACAATCGCAGCACTTGGAGTGACGAATGCATTCGGGAGGTGCTAGGCCTCGATAGCTCGTCGCTGGGTTCCCCGCTGATACTGAATTTGTGGTTGTGAGTTGGTGAACCTGTAAGTGATTGTGTATTTGTTTTACAGGTAAGTTGGTACAGTTTGTTGAATTTGTGTGTGTGAGTGAACGTGTGTGTGTGTTTGAGTGATTGTGTATTTGTTTTACAGGTAAGTTGGTACAGTTTGTTGAATTTGTGTGTGTGAGTGAACGTGTGTGTGTGTTTGAGTGATTGTGTATTTGTTTTACAGGTAAGTTGGTACAGTTTGTTGAATTTGTGTGTGTGAGTGAATGTGTGTGTGTTTGAGTGATTGTGTATTTGTGTTACAGCTATGTTTTTTGTTTCCAGGTTTTGGATGCAGTGAGCCTAGAGGAACGTTTCAAGAAGACTCTGCCGCTGCTGACGAGACAGATCGAGGGCCTCAAACTGCTCCAGAAGACCAGGAAACCCAGACCGGACGATGATAAGAAGGTACAGCTCTCCCTGTGACCTCTGACCCCATCTGTCTGTGTGATAGGGAAACATGTTGCAAACAGGTGGAAACAATTTTGAGTGAACTGACCATTCAGATGTTCATGATATGGGGAAATTATAACAGGTATTGAATTCACTCTCTCTTTGTCCTGCCACATCTGAGCACTAAAGTGTCTCTATATTTACTAAAGCACTTGTCACAGATATCTAAAATTTCTCATTTTCTCTCTTTCTGCTCCTTTCTACTCTCCATCTGCTCTTCTTTCCCTCTCTCAATCCCTTTCTCTTCTCCCTCTTGCTTCTGTACTTTTACTCTTCTACCTTTTTCCCATGTTCCCTCTCTCCTCCAGGTGCTGGCGGTGCGGAGGGGCGGGGTGTTTCCAGGGCGACAGTTCTCCCTGGAGGAGGACGGTGAGGAAGACGAAGGTGACGACATAGCCCTGCTGGAGAAGAAGGTCAGAGGGGCCAATATGCCAGAGCCGGCCCTGCGTGTGTGCCTCAAGGAGCTCAAACGGTACCCCCCCATCCCCCCGTCCACACGTGTGTCTGTCTGACGATGGGACGTCCCGTCTGTCCACAGTGTTTCTGCCTGCTTTTTTTTACAAACATTTAATAGTATGTTCTTGTAGTTCTCTTCCATTTTATCACTCGCCTGTTGTGTTGATAAGAGGTCATTGTAGAATGTATTCTATTCTACTATTAATTTGACAGTCCAGTTTCCTCTGACCTGGCATATTGCTGTGCTTTTGACACTTTCCATGTAGCAATACCCAGGGACACGGGTGCCTAATGCACATCAGTGTTCACTCCCCGTTTGCCTCTATCTGTTAATATCCTGAAAAACACGCTAGCAAATAACTACAACTACCAGAATTCTCAGTGGCTTACCTGTATACCGGGTCCGTTTGGTTGCGCTATTTGTGCATGTATTTGTGTGTATATGTACATGTGTAGTGATGTGCTCCCTTTCTTGCTGTTTCTCATTAGCTGCTTTCACACATGCTTCTTAAATGTTCCAGCAATTTTCCATGTTGGCCTCATGTGTGGTCAGAGTAAGTTTTCTGGGTTAGAAACTAGTAAGATTTATGGAAATCTTCCACCATGGATCTAGTGTGAACAAAAGCAGCAACATTTCTGGATAAGACGCCCACAATGTTTGGATAATATTTTACAAGACCTTCTGTTTCTGGCACAATTTCTTGAAACCTTTACTGAATCTGTCCTATCAAAAACTCCTGCACAAATGAGGCATTGCATGTAGAAGATATTGGAACTGCATTGTGTGATTCTGTGAGGGAAATGCGAACATTTATTTTGAGAATGGAATAAACAGTGTTGCTATCCTTGCTTCATATGGCTTTGATAATTGTTAGAACACCATTAAAATTGCCACAAATTGCTTGTGTGCTGCGCAATAGCCTACTTCTCCCTGGTAAATATCTTTTTCAGGCTCTTCCAGTGTCAGTTGCTCCTTTCCCCAATGTGGCAAGGTGGCTAGTGCCACATATCAGTGGCTGATTTAGCTAGCAATTTAACTTGGCTAACAGAATTTTAATTGCATTTTACCGAGAACCACTCTGTGTTCAAGTATTGATTTTTAACTGATAAACCATGCTTCCTTTGTTTATCTAGTGGTAGCTACTTTATTTGGAATCTTATAATTGACTAAAGATGTTACCATACATCATCTTAAAACTATCAGTCTTCAACTATGTTGCGTTAGTAGGTTTTACGTCTCTGCTAAATCTGTTAGCAATCTGCCTGTCTTAAAGACATGCTAATGTAACGTTAATATTTGTCCTGCATTGCTTCCGAGGGTAGACAAAACCTATCTGGAACAGTCATGTCATGTGTGGAAAATGTGTGAAAGGGGCTTTTCTGTCTGTCTGTGCAGATTGAAGAAGATGCCCCAGTCAATGCCAGAGTACGCCCTCACCCGAAACTATGTGGAGCTGATGGTGGAACTTCCGTGGAGCAAGTCTACCACAGGTAACACATCTGTTTGCACACACACACACACACACACACACACACACACACACACGCTTGTGAACTCACATCCCATCAAACTGGCATTTTTTTCCCTGCGCAAATCATTTCTAGCTCCATCTCTGCCTGATAGAGGTATAATTGGTCATTCATTCCTTCCAGGAAAAGGCCTATAGATACATTTTAAAATATATATATATATTTAAAGAGATTTTATTTCTCCTATTTTGTTTGTTCTTGGTGTCTTGCACCTGTTTGCAAGTCGTAGTGACATTGCAGCTTGTGGCCACCAGAGGGAGCACTACACTGCATTTTTCTTTTTGGCCCAGTACCAAGGTGGTAATGTACCACAGGCCAAGAAAGAAAGGGTGGAGTTACTGCTTTAATGTGAAATCCAAGTCCTCTATGAGATTTGCGGTGGTCCACTACTCTACTCCACCCATGTACACAGACACACTCACACAAACACACACACACACACACACACACTCACATACACTCAAACGCTCTCAGAAATGTACCTGTTTGGTGTTGGGAGCAGCTTAGCTCCTGTAGTAGTCCAGGTGCTGGCAATCCAAACAGATAACACACCTGACTCTTTAAAGCAGGGGACAGCTGATGGTAGCTGAGGCTGAGATGTTTTGGGCGTGGAGGCTGATCTCTTCCCTGCTACCCAGTTACACTTCTGTCTGGAGTGACTAGAGGAAGACCTGCATTTAAAAATGTTTTATTTTACAACATATAAGTGAGACTGCCTAAACCACAGTAGACTCCCAATGAAAAACGAAACTTAAAATGATAATAAAGAAACGTATTAAGAATGTTGTAACTTTAACTCCGTATACACAGGGGTAAAAAAGTAAAAAAATAAATCAATACATCAGTTAAAGTAAAAAAAAAAGGGGGGGAAGGTGGTGGGTTGAGTTACTACATGGTCGGTCATGTACCTGATGTGTTATGTCCAAGGTGTGTGGGTGCATCCGTGTTTGCGAGTGTGTATGTAAGTCAGCATCTGCACGTGTGTAGGTGTGTATGTGTGTGCTTGTAGCATGAGTTCAGTGGCAAATTGAAGCCCCACGCTTTTACCCGACACAACACTTTCCCTCAGAAAGAGTTATAGAGCATCTAAATCTCTTGTGTTTGGTTTTATTGTGTAGATTCTTATTTTTATTGCCCGGCATGAGGCTGGGAGGACGTTTTTCGAAAAATTACAAGGCATTTAGGCAGGGGGAGTAGGAGTGGCTGTTCTGGGTGTAATACACAGCTCAAACGGACAAACAGGGGCACGGCGTTTGTTCACGCTCAGGGTGGAGGGCGAAGTGGAGAGGAGAACAACAGGAGTGTTTACAGCGGGCGTGGAGACACCTTCACCTGCGATGACGCTGGCAGTGTGTGTGTTCCGTTTTATCTGCTGTTCGAATCGGGCATCTCTCTTCCAAAAGATCCTGTCTGCGTGCGTGCGTACGTGCATGCGTGGGTGCGTGTGCGTGTGCTTGGGTGTGTGCGCACGTGCGTGTGGGCGTGCGTGTGTGCACGTGTGCAGGTGTGCGCGCGCGCGTGTGTGTGTGCGGGCGTGCGTGTGTGCACGTGTGCAGGTGTGCGCGCGCGCGTGTGTGTGTGTGTGCGCGCGCGTGCGTGTGCATGTGTGTGAGCATTGTGTATGCTCCCGTCATGTTTTCTCAGAAAAGACGGTTTGTGTTTTTGTACCGTCTGTGCAGATAAAGCGGTCGGGCGCGTGTACTGCAGCCCTCGTCTACCCCCGCGGTCTTATCTGCGCTGTTTGTGTTCATGCCCTCGTGCGTACGTGCACAACAAGCACTGCCCTGCCGTGGGTCTTTCACACTGAAAGTGCTAGCGCGGTGCAGCGATAGCTCGCTCTGCATTGTTTCAAATGGGCAGAGGCACACCAACTACGATACGCCGCAGTCCACATCATTCGGGACATGATCATTGATTTGCATCATTAACCTGAATGGGGAAGAGGACGTGATCGGCCACGCGCGTAACTGGCACCCAGCTGTCGGCTAGGACGTTATCTGGAACTTTCTTTCCATGTGAAACTCAACATCGAAAGTTTCTCACGAGTGACTGCGCTCTTTGAACTTGTCCTTGTGGAAAGTTCTCTTTGTGAAACCGGCAGTCGAGTTCTCGCACGGACGTTGGAACACGGTGCTACACTGCAGCACATTGTTCACTGTTCACGTCCTGATGAGGGATGGTGTGCGTAGCGCGCGGCTCTGAAGGGAAATGAAACTCAAATCCAGTACACCGTGGGCTTGGTGTCCATTCCTTTACTGTTCAGTCTGTTCAGTGGTTAATTTAAATTCAATGAATTGATTAAAAAACGTCATTGAATATCTGAGTGTGGGCATTTGGTGAGATCATTTCCAGAACTGGGTGAAATTGAAATACTCCAGCCCTTGGAGTGGTGTAAATCTTTCAGGTTAAGCATGCGGATTTTGGGATTTGAACCAATGACCCGCTGGTTGTTGGGTTTCTGACCTCTGCCCGGCCCCCAGACTGCCTGGACATCCGCGCGGCTCGCGTGCTGCTGGACAGCGACCACTACGCCATGGAGAAGCTGAAGCGGCGGGTCCTGGAGTACCTGGCGGTGCGCCAGCTGAAGAGGGCGCTCAAGGGCCCCATCCTGTGCTTCGTGGGCCCGCCCGGCGTGGGCAAGACCAGCGTGGGCCGCTCCATCGCCCGAACCCTGGGCCGCGAGTTCCACCGCATCGCGCTGGGCGGGGTCTGCGACCAGTCCGACATCCGGGGCCACAGGTACGGAGTCTGTGTCTGTGTGTGTGTCTGTCTGTCTGTCTGAGTCTGTGTCCGTATGTATGTGTCTGTGTGTGTGTGTGTCTGTCTGAGTCTGTGTCCGTATGTATGTGTCTGTGTGTGTGTGTGTGTGTGTGTGTGTCTGTCTGAGTCTGTGTCCGTATGTATGTGTCTGTGTGTGTGTGTCTGTCGGAGTCTGTGTCTGTATGTGTGTGTCTGTGTGTGTGTGTGTGTGTGTGTGTGTGTGTGTGTGTGTGTGTGTGTGTCTGTCGGAGTCGGAGTCGGAGTCGGAGTCGGAGTCGGAGTCTGTGTCTGTATGTGTGTGTCTGTGTGTGTGTGTGTGTGTGTGTGTGTGTGTGTGTGTGTGTGTGTGTGTGTGTGTGTGTCTGTCGGAGTCTTAGTTTGTGTGTGTGTGTCTGTTTCTGTCTGTCTGTCTGTCTGAGTCTGTGTCTGTGTGTCTACGTCTGTGTCACAGGTACATTTATCAGAGACTGAAAAGTTCTGCACATTTCCGTGGATTCCCGTGTGTTAGAGCTCTCCATCTGGCTTCATTATGTGCAATCTTACTTCCTCCTTTCCTTTCCTGTTTTTTATTTTTGGCTCCGGGCATCAATGTGCCCTCAAAATTTCACAACCTGCACACTAAGTGATTATTCAATAACCATTACTGGCTTGGCAGTTGTGCAAATGGGCCTTTTGTTTATTGTGCGTATTTGCAAGCACTGGTGAGATTTGAGACATCAAAATCCCACTGAAGTCTTTCCACCCCCGGTTTACACTACGCTTACTCATTTAGTAAATGCTCTTAATCAGAGAGACTTAACACTGCCCACATTTTGTATGCGTACAGTTGGTTTAGTTATTTTACTGAAGCTGTTGAGGTTGAGTGCCTTTTTTTGGGTGTTTCCCAGCTAGGAATCAAACTGGGTCTAACTTACGCTACACGCACAGTCCCCTTAGTAGGGGTCAACAGGCTCTGCTCTGGAGGACTTTTGTGTGATTTTTTTATTTCCAATCAATTTCATGATTAGTCATGGCAAGTTTGGGTCATTACAGTTTCCTTTGAACTCATCGTTTTCCCAAATGGTTTAGTTTCAGGAGACAAGGTTGCCACACAGTCAGCCTGAATGTGCAATTAAGGGTCTAAATCCTGCTTCATTAAACCTAGCTAATTAAAAGTGATTAAGAGCTTGTTGCACTTCAGTAATTGCAATTATGATTGGAACGAAAACTGGCGTACGCGGGGGCTCCCCAGCACAAAGTATTGGAGCACCTGTCATAGCAATTATACTGGACTGCCACCCTGTTGGGGGAGTGGGAGGGTGGGGTTAGAGCTGCTGAATCACCAAAGTGTGGAAGGTGCACATGCACACACCGTAGGATGGGGGTGGAGTTTGGGAAGCAGGATGTGGGTCTAATACTCGCTCAGGTGTGGGATGTGAGTGGGCGGGGTTTAATTGCTTTGAGCCTATCAGAAAGCCAGGAGGCAGATATGGTGCAGTTAGACCTTAATCCGAGGATTAGCCTGGCAGAGAGGGGTGTTGTAATTACTCCTACAATCTGCTTTCCTGTGTCTGTCTCACTACCAGTGTGTGTGTGTGTGGTCACGCGTATGTTTGTGTGTATGTATGTGTGCGTGTGGAGGATGTGGAGGTGAGAGAACCTCTCATCAGCTCCTCTCCAATCCCTGTGTGGGGAGAGGGGATGGGTGGGGGGGATACAGTAGCAGGGGTGTATATAATCACTATGAGAGAAATATGAGAGAGAAAAAAAAAGAACAACCATCAGTCATTACCCATGATGTCATTTTTACTTTTGTGATCTCACATTGCCTGTGGAGATTGGGTGGGGGGTGGGGGGTGGTGGGTGGTGGGTGAGTGATGGCTACTTGATGAGCAGGTTTGGGCAGGTTGAGCCCCCCCCTCCCTGTGGCCCATCCTGCATGTTCCACCTGTCTGTCTGCTGTGCTTCTGTGTGTGCGAAACATTCCTGATTGCATTTGTGAATTTACATGCGCATGTATCTACATGTTAATGTGTATATGATATCTGTTTGTGAGTGCATGTGTGGGAGGTCTGAGTGTGTGTGTGTGTGTGTGTGTGTGTTTGTCTGTGTGCGTGAGATAGGGAGTGGGACTCAGTCTTTCACTGAGTGATGTTCACCTTTCCCTCTAATTATGGAGGGACTCTTTGTTTTTCCACTGCGCTGTTGAATCCAGGCCACAGCTGTGTAGGATGGGGTTTTATATTGGCACAGTTACTGCTCGCCCTGCGCTGATTCATACAGGAGTCCTAGTTTAACCAACCTTTTCTCCTCCTCTGCACTCTTCTCTCTGTCCCTGTTTCTTTCTATTTTTCACCAAACCCGTCTGCCTCTTTCTGTAACCTGCTCTATGTGTTCCTTCATCTTCTCTCCTCCCTCTGCCTGCCCCACATCTTGTCCTTTCTCTTTTCTCTTTTCTCTCTCCTCACTCTCTTCTTTTTTCCTCATTTCTTCCTCTCTGCTTTTTCTGCCATCCGTCCTCAATGCCCTTATTCCCTCTCTCCTCTCGGTTCTCTTGTTCTTTCCGTTCTCTTTTCCTTTCTTTCGCATTCTGTGCATTCTGTGCTCTCTGCTCATTTTGCCCTCTCAATCTGTGCTCTCTCTCTCTCCTCATTCTCTGCACTCCTTCCCTCTCTCCTCATTCTCTGCACTCCTTCCCTCTCTCTCCTCATTCTCTGCACTCCTTCCCTCTCTCCTCATTCTCTGCACTCCTTCCCTCTCTCTCCTCATTCTCTGCACTCCTTCCCTCTCTCTCCTCATTCTCTGCACTCCTTCCCTCTCTCCTCATTCTCTGCTCTCTCCCAACTCTCTGCTCTCTCGCTCCTCATTCTCTGCACTCTTTCCCTCTCTCTCCTCATTCTCTGCTCTCTCCCAACTCTCTGCTCTCTCTCTCCTCATTCTCTGCACTCTTTCCCTCTCTCGCTCTCTGTCCTAACTCTCTGTGCTCTCTCTCTCTCTCTCTCTGTGCTCTCTCTCTCTCTCTCCAGGCGTACCTATGTGGGCAGCATGCCCGGCCGTATCATTAACGGGCTGAAGACGGTGGGCGTGAACAACCCCGTGTTTCTGCTCGACGAGGTAGACAAGCTGGGAAAGAGTCTGCAGGGAGACCCTGCCGCCGCCCTGCTGGAGGTGAGGGGAACTGCAGGGGGGATGGAAACCACCACCCTCCCATCTCTGTCAAAAACGTCTGGACAGTAAGGAAAAATATCTGGTTGCTATTGCGAAAGCGAAGGATGGAGCTCATTGTAAAAACACAGAAAAATGGAAGCCTGACAGAAAGATGTCCCCTGTGGAGGGGCGGGGCAGGGCTCTGAACTGTGTCATCCGGTCATGTGCTAACCCCTCTGCCCCAGTTTTCGACGGGGCTTTCCCATAAGCGTCCCGTTTCCTGTAAGCCCCACGCAAAGGGGGGATTAGTGGTCCCGTAGAAGATTAAGGAGAGCAAGCAGACAAAATGGCTGCGGAGGAGCCTGCTGCTGGGGTTCATTCCGGTTTATGTGGGCGTGGTCAGGTTGTGTATGGGGGGGGGGGGTGGGGGGGTGTGGGTGGAGGGTGGGTGGAGGACAGGTTAGAGGTTGTGTGGTCCTACATCACTACAGTGATTGGAATGCTGATAAATCTCCCCCACAACCCCCCCCACCCAGACGCACTTCGCCACACCCCAGTCCTTCAGCTCAGATACCACACACGCAGGCACGCAAGCATACGCACAAACACAAACACACACATTACTGCCCTTGTGTTTGTCAGCACACCTGCACACTTCACTTACTTCTAGGTTGCTTTACATATTTGTATTGTTTATTTTCTCTTTGACATCCTGAAATATTATGAATCATATAATGGATATAGATCTGGTTAAATTAGAGTGTATTTCATATGTCATCTGTGATAACTGTATTGTCTGTTACGCCATTTATTATTTCCTTTTCATTTGTACACCGAAACTCGAAAAACAGTTGAAGTATACAATTGCACGTGCACGTACACACACACACACAAATACTGAAACAGCAGCACACACGCAGTGGCAAGCACACACACGTATATGCAAACCCTTGCATGCGCAGAAACAAAAGTGGGCGCGCTGTCACGCAGACACGAACGCAGACAAATAAAAACAAATGCATATGCAAACGCGTACGCCTGCAGTCACATGAAAGCATGCTTGTGTAATCTTGGTCTCTCTCAGACAGATAGGGGCACACGCACCCACCACGCAAAGCCACAGCTGTGTAGTCTCACGCGTAGTGTCTCAAAAACAGACACTCTCACGCACTCGCTCTCCACCTTACACACACACACACACTCACTCTCTATCTTACACACACACACACACGCACACACTCACTCTCACACACTCGCTCTCTCTTACACACACACACACACACGCACACACACTCACTCTCTATCTTACACACACACACACACACATACACACACACTCTCACACACTCGCTCTCTCTTACACACACACACACACACACACACACACACACACACACGCATACACACACTCGCTCTCACACACTTGCTCTCTACCTTACACACACACGCACACGCATACACACACACTCGCTCTCACACACTCGCTCTCTACCTTACACACACACACACACGCACATGCATACATACACACACACACGCGCTCTCTATCTTACACACATACACATACACACACACACTCGCTCTCACACACTCGCTCTCTACCTTACACACACACACACACGCACATGCATACATACACACACACACACGCTCTCTATCTTACACACATACACATACACACACACACTCGCTCTCTGTCTTACACACACACACACACACTCGCTCTCTATCCTACACACACACGCACACACATACGCACACACTCCCGTTTCACGGGTTTGTGTTGTCTGGCATTTCTTTGCTGTAATCCTCTTATCGGTCGGTGCGTGTGGTTTAGTCATGACGTTGTCTGAGAGAATCTTGTCGGTAGATCTGTGGAGGTGCATTGCGCTCTCTGTTCTGGCTCTGCCCTCCTTTCTTTTTCTCTCCCTCTCTCTTCTCTGATTCCTGCCCCTGCTTCCTCCATCACACTTTCATTCTGTCCCCTTTCTTTTTTCTATTCCTTTCTCACTCTATTCCCCGTACTCCATTTCTCCCTCCTCTGTTTCTCCATCCCCCTCTTTTTCTCTACCTTTTTATCTGTGTTCTTCCCTCTCTCCTCCACTTTATCACCCTGCTCTCATTTTCACTGCCCACTTGTCTTTCTATCCTCCTTTCTTTCTGTATGCCCTCAATTTCTCTCTCCACCCCTCCTCCTTTTCTCCCTGTTCAAATTCTCTTTGCCATTGTATCTTTTGGCTCTTCCTTTTTTCTCCCTCTGCTTTTTCTCTCTTTATCACTCTTTTTTTACTCTTGCAGTGAACCACCCCTCTTCACAAGCTCAGACAGTTAGGAGTTTCCATGGCCATTTGTTGGAGTTCAGACAAACACTTCCTGTGTTCCCACCAACTTTGGAGAGAGTTTCAGGGAGAAAGCTTCCTTCCAATTTTGGGAGGGGGAGAGGAAGGAAGGAAGGAATGGGAGGAGAAGAGTAGGGAAGTGAGGTTTTGCAGTAGAGCCCACTTTCTCCCTCGCACATCTATATTTGTTTTCTTTTTCGTTGCTATCAAATTTTCAGCTTTGTTTTCATTGTAGAGTCAATTTAATACTCTTCTTTTTTCAGTATTACTCTGTGATGCTACTTATAAAAAAACTACTTCCCTGTAAATGGAAGGTGACCCATATATCTGTTGGTTGAGAGCCATTTTGTGTGACTGCGTGTGCGTGTGTGTGTGTGTGTGTGTATGTGTTTGTGTGTGTGTGTATGTATGCGTACGCGCCAGACTCTCTTATCTTGGTCGTGTCTGTGTTTGCTCCAGGTTCTGGACCCGGAGCAGAACCACAGCTTCACTGATCATTACCTCAATGTGGCCTTTGACCTTTCTCAAGTGCTGTTCATTGCCACGGCGAACACCACGGCAACCATACCCCCTGCCCTGCTGGACAGAATGGAGGTGCTGCAGGTGCCAGGTCAGGGGTCAAGGGTCAAATGTCATGGGCACAGGCTGTGTCTAAGCAGTGTAATTGAGTTTGTGCCAAGCTATAGATTGAGCAGTAATTAATTTCCATGTGAATTGCCATTTGAATAACCTGAGTTAAAAAGCTATATATAGCAATCAAGTGGTAACTGAACCTTAGGATCTATATACCGTACCATTTTATATATGTACATACGTCTGTGTGCGCATACACATGTGTATGTGTATAATTTGTATGTCATCTGTCTTTTGTGTGTGTCTATTGTATGCGTGCAATGTATGTGAATTTGTATTGAATGTGTGGATATTGTGTGTGTGTGTGTGTGTGTGTGTGTGTGTGTGTGTGTGTGTGTGTGTGTGTGTGTGTGTGTGTGTGTGTGTGTGTGTACTGTACTGTACTGTAGGGTACACTCAGGAGGAGAAGGTGGAGATTGCTCATCGTCACTTGATACCCCACCAGCTGGAGCAGCATGGGCTGACCCCCCAACAGCTGCAGATACCCCAGGACACCACGAAGGACATCATCAGCAGGTACCCCCTCACTCAGATCACATATGGTACCCACACATATGTATATATGTTTATATAACATAACATAATGATGAAAACAGGCCATTCAACCCAACAATGCTCGCTCAGCTGAATCTGCTTATCAATTACAGTTTGTTAATTGGTTGATTGAGTAACTAAGGGGGCAATTACTCAGATCACGTGAAACCCACACGTATGTATATGTTTATATATACAGTGCTGTGAAAAAGTATTTGCCCCCTTCCTGATTTCTTCTGTTACTGCATAATTGTCCCACTGAATGGTTTCAGATCTTTAGAAATGTAATATGGGTCTCACTGTGGTTCGGTGCAGTCGCAGAGCCTTAAAAATGGCTTTGTAACAATTTCCAGACAGATGTATTTCAATAACTTTTTTTCCTCAACACTTCTGGAATTTCCTTTAATCGTGGGATAGTGTGATTGTAGAAACTTTGTGGTGACTACTTCACTCTGATGGTAAGGTTCAATGTGAGTGAGGTTTAGATTCAACAGGGCTGGCTGCAATCAAGCCTGGCTGTGTTCTATCAGCTGAATCCAATTATCAATTAAATTTGGTTAATTGGTTGATTGAGTAACTAAGGGGGCAATTACTTTTTCCAAATGGGTGATATGGATGTTTGATAAAGTTTTTCATTAAATAGTTGAAATAATTTTTTTAATGTGTTTACTCCCTTTGTCTGATATTTCTGTCTGCGGGTGTTTGCCCATCCAGGTACACCCGAGAGGCAGGCGTGCGCTCGCTGGAGAGGAAGTTCGGGGCGATTTGTCGGGCGGTGGCTGTCAAAGTGGCGGAGGGGCACAAGGCGGCCAAGCCTGACCCCCCGCTTCCGGACTCCTCCCACGCCGGGGGCGAGGTCGGAGGTGAGACGCGGCTTGGGCCTGGGCGGAGTGGTTTTTGACCGCCAGTCAGTTGAAATTTGATTTTAAAAACATGGGCAGTTCAGGACGTTCAACGTTCGGAATGGTGGTGGCCATATGAACTTGGGTGAAGTTGAACCGCAGCCAGTGCTATACTTAGAATCCCTGCACTGACAGGTGTCCCTTAAGTGCATGGTGCCACACAGTGACCTAAGAGGAAAACCAGTCCTGAGTCCTCCACAGACATAGAGTTTCATAGTGCTAGCTTCAAAAACATAGAGTTTCATGGCTGTAGATTGTACATGGCAAAAAGAACAAGTGTACTGCAGGTCGGGAGCAAAGTCTTTGAAAGGGTAGTCTGAAGCAGGGGGCAAGGTCTCATGCGTGCTAAACCAGAAGGCCGCTGCCAGTCTTGGGTCTGCGTGTGTCCCGCTGTGGCCTTGTCCGGACAAGCGATCGATGAGTAAATGATTTTTCTCTTGGATTTTAACCGGCAGTGATACGAAGCAGACAGCCAGACTCTGGCACTCTGAAAGCCAGTCCTGTGCCCTGGTCCTAGTCCCATCAGACTGTGGTGTGAGAACACACAGAAGACGAGGCCTTAGTTTGCACTGATGCTCAGAAATGGGGGTCAGGACTAATACTTTCTGGAGCTGGCTGATAGTGGAGCAGGTCCCGCCACCAGAAGAGCTGTTCACTAGCATGCACGCGCATAGACATGGAAAAAATCCAGGTTCAGAAACTAGAGGTCCTCCCCAGTATTTTGTTAATTTGCTAATTTGCACAATTCTTCAGCCAGGAGGTGGGAGTAATTAGCGAAATCAGCTGGCAGAAGAATTCATGGGTGAAAATAACACATGGTGGGGCTTTTACTTTCTGACTCCTAGACTTTCCACGTCTGTCTGCACACGCGCACACACACATGCAGCACACACACGCGCACACACACACGCGCTCACAAATAAACACAGCTCACCCGTCAGGCATACCAGCCTCCCTCTCGACTGCATTCCGTCACCACACACAGGGCACACCAGAGGAGCGCCACCCTCCCCACCCATAACCCCCCCACCCCCCCTTCCCCCCTCCCACCAGCTGCTGTGGCGCTGAGCGGTTTTGTAACAGGAGCAATAATGCCGGTCTGCATGACCATTGGGGGGAGGGGAGGGGAGGGGAGGGGTCGTTTATGGTGCAGCTATGGTGGTAGACCCGAGGTCATGTGACTCCTCCCACCCACCTGCTTTTACTCTGTGCACCAACTGGGGGGGGGGGGGGGTGGCTTAACCCTTCCGTGCTCTCCGCGGACGGCGCTCTGTTGCCAGGTAACGGTGACATTATTGGGAATGCAGCATGCAGCACAAAGCAGGGGGGAGGGCAGAGGGGTGGGGGGTGTGGGAGGGGGATGTTTGTGTGTGCGTGTGCGTGTGCGTGTGCGTGTGTGTGTGTGTGTGGGGGGGGGGGGTTTAACTCTCAGCTGCAGTGGGTCATGTGACAGCTGTCACACGTGCAGCCTTCCCTTCACAACTTTCCCTCCCGATCCTTTCTTTTCTTCCTTCATTTATCTCTCCTCGGTCCTCTGACTTTCTTTCCTGCTTGGCCTGTCTTTTTTTCCCTCCTCCTCCTTTCTTCCCTCCTCTCTCTTTCTCCTCTCTTCCTTTCTCTCATTGGCTTTTCTCTCTGCCTCCCTCGCTCTTTTTCTCTCTTCTTTCTCCCGTTCTGTAGCGGTGGGCGAGGAGAGGGGTCTGAAGTTTTTGGCCGGGCCCGCGTTGCGGAATTTCGGGTGGTTTTTAATAAGAATGTCGGCCGTAGCAGGAAAACCACCCTGTCCTTGTCCAAATTCCTCTGTGCTAGGAACACGCAGTCTGAAGGCTGGGCTTCCTGCTAGACCCGGCTGTCCGTATTTATTAACGCAGCGTTTAGCTCATAAACAGGACAAAGGCTACAGTTCTGTCCGGGAGGAATCTAACAGGGATTAGACCCCAGAGAAATCTCTGTCTGTTGAGCTCGCTTGTCTCTCTTCCTGTTTCTCTCGGGGGGTCAGAAAATGGCACACAGTGAATCGCAGCAGCCAAATAAAGTCTGGCAGCTGTAATGCAAAGGAAATAAAATGTTTCATTTTTTTTATTCTCTCTCTCCCTCCGTCTCACTTTCTCTTTGTCCCTTTTCTCTGTAGCCTTTTCTGTCTCCCCCTTTCTCCATCTCTGCCTTTCTGTCTCCCCCTCTGTCATTTTCTTTCTCCCTGCCTGACCCTCCCCTCCCTCTGACTCTCTCTCTCTCTTTCTCTCTCTCTCCGCTCCCTCCCTCCCCCGCCTTCTTGTCCTGAGTTGTTGGTGCCGTTGAGAGCCGCGTCGTCGGCGGCCGTGAATGCTCCCTCTGTCGCGGCTGAGCACGCCCCCCTCCCTCCCTGCGCACGCGTGATTGGCAGACGGGGTCACGTGACCCGCGGGCAGCCACTGGCACGGGGGGAAAAGAGGCCGTGGGGCATCTTTCTCACAAAACCAGCCTGGGGCGTTCAGAGAGGCAGGTGTCCTCCCGCCTTGCCCCCACCCCGAATTTCCACCCACAATGCCACGGGGGGCGATGATCATCAGGCAGGTGTTGGGGGGGGAAACCGCACCCCCCCCCCTGTACAGATGAGTCCCCTGTGTCCCTGTCAGCCATCTGTGGGGTTTTCGTTTATGTGAGGAAGACCAGCAGCTGGGCTCTTCCACTCCTCTCCACCCCCTGTACCCCCTTCTCTCCCTTCATCTCCCCTTCCTCCCCCTGCCCCCAGTTTGACTGCTACTTTCAAGGCTTAAATTGTCATGACATTACAATGTACTGTATTACCACAGCAGGGTTTTAAACATGAAATGTATGATACTGTAACAGCTGTTGCATGTAGCAAAATGATACGTAAGCATTCTCTCTCTCTCTCTTTCTTTCTCTCTCTCTCATCCCATATATGTCTGTCTCTGTCTGACCATCTCTCTCTCCTTATTCACGTGCATTCTGTTATTGACATGACAAGTTGGCGTACTGTTGGTAGAACAAAAAAAGGAAAACTTGCACAGTCAACAGAGTGGGGTATTTACAAAAAAAGGAAGATAAAAATAATTATTTGGTATAACAATGAGGATCATGAATCCAACAAAGTGCTGATATAGTTGCTTGCTCACTCCCTCCAACTCTGACATCTCTGTCTGTCTTTCTGTCTGTGTCTGTCTATCTGTCTGTCTGTCTGTCTCTCTGTGTGTCTGCTCTCCAGCCCAGGAGCAAGAGGGCAGGGGGCAGGAGACTCTGGGGGACCCGGGTGACTTGGCCCTGCCCCCTGAGATGCCCATCGTGCTGGACTGCCACGCCCTCAAGGACATCCTGGGCCCGCCCCTCTTCGAGATGGAGGTGAGGGTTCTCTCTAGAACAGTCATGCCTCCACCCCTCCATCTCCTCTATGCAGATTTTAATAATAGGGGTGGATTCAGTGTGTTCTACCTGCCTGCATTTACATTGAAGCTGAATTCAAGTCTTGTACAATGGTTGCCCAGTTATGGGATTCCACCATTTACTCCTGTTGTTCGTTACAGATATGTAACTACAATATGACTACTATAATGGTGTTGGGAATAATTAATATATGAACTATTAATGAAGAGTAATTAATAGCGTAAACGTATTAACACTACTTGTTGTCATTGAGTGTCTTCTTGTGTATGCAAGAAATGATGACTAGGGTCACATACTCAAGAAACACTTTGGTGTTTAAACAGTGAAATAATTGGACAACTTAAGGCAGATAATTGGTTGGAACTAAAACCAGCTTAACCTGCCGCCCCAGGCCATGATTCTCATTTGATGATGCGTTGAATTTTGTTTGAAATATAAAAGGAATTTCGTCTGAACCATCTAATTGGGAGCTATCCGAAACGGGCGAGAGAATCAAGCGCACACTCATTCCCCTCGTTCCCCCGTTCAGCTCTTTGTCTTTCCTGCCTTCTCCCTTCTTCTTTCCCTCGTCCTCTATCGCTTCCCAAGTTTCTCTCGCTCACCCTCCCTCTCCTTTCACTCTCCCTCGCCTCCAAGCGTGGGGAGGTGTGCCACGGGTGAGGGAGGGGCTCTGCGTTTCTTGGCAACCCTCGGCTCTGCCCCCCCCCTCTAGTTTCCCTTTAGACTCGAGCGCTCTCTCTGTCTCTCTCTGACTGGCGTGTTGCGGCGGCAGCAGCGCCGCGCTGCCGTGCTAACGGGCTCTAGCGGAGCGCGGCGCTCTTGGGCGCGCAGCGGGCCGTCGTGGAGCGCCCCGTCAGCGAATTGCGCGCGAGGCTGATGTCACCAGGTGCGTTTCCCCCCGCCCTCGAATTCCCCCGTGGACTGACGTCATCGCCCGCGGCGGCGCTGGCTCTCGCGCGGGGGAACGCGTTGACGCGCAGCGAGGGGACGCGGGCGGGAAACGGCTCCAGCCCAAAACGGCTTCGCGCCCGCTCCCAACGCAAAGGAGAACACGTCTTCTGCAGTTCGGTGGTGCTTCAGGGCTATTTTAGGACAAAGCATTAACAGGGCTTGGGATACACCCGTCCCCTCCCCTCTCCTCTCCTATTCTCGCTCTCTCTCTCTCTCTCCCTCCCTCCCTCTCTCTCTGTCCCCCTCCCTCCCTCCCTATCCCTCTCTCCCTCTCCCCCTCTCTCTCTCTCTCCTTCGCTCGTGCTTTTTGGACCAGCAGGATTATGCTGTATCATACCCAGGGTTCACAGCTGCATCGCTAGAGGGCCTGGGGTGTGTGTGCTGGTACTTGTTCCAGACAGTTATACTGATCTGTTTTAAACTGCTACAGACACCAACACCGTTTTACTCCTGTACCAGACCGCAGTAAAACATGAGCGGTCTACAGCAGCAGCAGCAGCTTAGGAATTTATCAAAATTAGCAGAGCAAATAAATGATTTGGGGCAAATTATATAATGAACAGCAGAAGATGATGATGATAATGATGATAATAATAATAGTAGTAATAATAATATAATGACTTATAATGTGCCCTTCATTTGTAGTCTTAAGTGTCTGCAATAAAACACAAAAAGGTTTTTAAATAAATTGGTAGAAAATTAAGAGTTAATGACATTTAAATGCATATTTCATTGAAGAACTGGAATTCTACAGTCCATCAGTTGAGTTGAAGTAGTTTGGTGTAATGCTGTAAGAGAGGGAGAGCTGTGCATTTGTATGTGAGGGAAATGGAGAGAAGTGTGGATAGTGGAATGGTGTGATGCCTGATTACTCCTTTAGAAGAGATGTTTTTGGAATACACAATTTTATTTCCAAGAACAGGAACAGAAGGCAAAATCTATATTAGGAATATGAGATTTCGTTTTTATGTTTTGTTTTGTTTTTATTTTCCTTTTCTGTAGTAAATTATGTATTTACCTGTAGGTACCTTTCCTTTTGTGTTGGCTACATGCAGTGTTTTGTTGTCATGCTTACAGTACATAGTGTATCTTGATATGGGAGTGTCTTATAAGCCTTCAAGGGCTGGCATCTGAAATGGTGCAAGATACTTAAACTCTGTCAATCAGTCTAAAAATACAGTGACAGATATAGGTAAGAGCTATTGATTAAGGGAGTGGTAAGCGGCGTCTCCTTAGATTACATCACGCAGACGTCATTCCAGCCTTGGGGGGGGGTGGGGGGTGGGGGGGGGGGCGGGGCAGCCTTTCACAAGGGGTCTGGAATGTGTCTGATTCATCGCCTGAGGGGGGTAGGGTCAGGAAGGGGTGAGAATCAGGTGATCAGATGACAGACCCTGGGGTGTTTGGGGGTGGGTTTCATACTGTTCTTGGGTAGGGCGGTGGGGGGGGGGTTACACATTGTCCCACTATGTTTTTTTTTGTCCCATCATTCAGGCTGAGACATACAATGGATCTTCCCTTCCTCTTAGAGGGAGATTTCTAATCCAATAATGCTCATTTCAAATTTGAATTGAAGTGAGACAGGCATTTGTGAGAGAGCGAGATAGATAGTGAGAGTGAGAGAGTAAGAGAGGTAGTGAGAGTGAGAGAGAGAGAAACCCAGATATTCATTGATTATAGATAGGAGGATTGCATGGTTTCTGTCCTTTACCACTGCAGTTTCCAAGGAGACTCTTAACCCCCCTTTGATTTTGTCTGCAGCTGTTCTCTTACCTCTCCTTGTAAGGGCATGATTGAGAGGTGTCACTCAACCCCTCCTCCCCGTAGGTGTCTGAGCGTCTGACGCTGCCGGGCGTGGCCATTGGGCTGGCCTGGACGCCGCTGGGCGGGGAGATCATGTTCGTGGAGGCCAGTCGCATGGAGGGGGAGGGGCAGCTGACCCTGACCGGGCAGCTGGGTGATGTCATGAAGGAGTCTGCCCAATTGGCCATCAGCTGGTTGCGCAGCAACGCAAAGACGTACCAGCTGACCAATCGTGAGTCACACCGACACGCGTGCTCATACATAAATAAACCTACCAACAGTTTAGTTGCTTGTGCACTTGTGCAGTTATACATAAATGAACCTACCAATTGACCAACTGTGAGTGTGAACACAATACACACACACACGCACATACACTTTGTATCTACTCAATGTCAGTGTTTAACGAATGCTTATTCATTTATACACACACTTGTACCTATACCCACTCATACACACATTCATTTATTTACATATACACAAGTTCATAACACACACTTGTTCACAATACTTGCTCACATTCATAAACACACACAGAAATTCCATACAAACTCTCTTCAGGACCATGTCGGGAAACACTGAGGCCATATTTTGTTCAAATATGAATATTTGTCTGAGATTATTTTTGTGTGTGCGTATGATGCAGTAGCGGGCGGGGCAGACCCTCTGGAGGGGACGGACATTCACCTGCACTTCCCGGCGGGTGCAGTGACCAAGGACGGCCCCTCTGCTGGCGTCACCATGGTGACGTGCCTGGCCTCGCTGTTCAGTGGTCGCCTTGTGCGTTCTGATGTGGCCATGACTGGAGAGATCACACTGAGGGGCCTAGTGCTGCCGGTGAGTAAACCAAACACTGATCACACTGCTGGGATCAGTACACTAAGCACAAAACACTAATCACACCGAGGGGCCTAGTGCTGCCGGTGAGTAAACCAAACACTGATCACACTGCTGGGATCAGTACACTAAGCACAAAACACTAATCACACCGAGGGGCCTAGTGCTGCCGGTGAGTAAACCAAACACTAATCACACTGCTGGGATCAGTACACTAAGCACAAAACACTAATCACACCGAGGGGCCTAGTGCTGCCGGTGAGTAAACCAAACACTGATCACACTGCTGGGATCAGTACACTAAGCACTAATCACACTGAGGGGCCTAGTGCTGCCAGTGAGTAGACCAAACACTAATCATATTGAGGGGCCTAGTGCTGCCGGTGAGTAAACCAAACACTAATCACACTGCTGGGATCAGTGCACTAAGCACTAAATACTAATCACACTGAGGGGCCTAGTGCTGCCAGTGAGTAAACTAAACACTAATCACAATGCTGGGATCAGTACACTAAGCACTAAACACTAATCACACTGAGGGGCCTAGTGCTGCCGGTGAGTAAACTAAACACTAATCACACTGCTGGGGTCAGTACACTAAACACTAATCACACTGAGGGGCCTAGTGCTGCCGGTGAGTAAACCAAACACTAATCACACTGCTGGGATCAGTACACTAAGCATGAAGCACTAAACACTAATCACACTGAGGGGCCTAGTGCTGCCAGTGAGTAAACTAAACACTAATCACACTGCCGGGATCAGTACACTAAGCATGAAGCACTAAACACTAATCACACTGAGGGGCCTAGTGCTGCCAGTGAGTAAACTAAACACTAATCACGCTGCTGGGATCAGTACACTAAGCACTAAACACTAATCACACTGAGGGGCCTAGTGCTGCCGGTGAGTAAACCAAACACTGATCACACTGCTGGGATCAGTACACTAAGCACAAAACACTAATCACACTGCTTGGATCAATACACTAAACACTGAACACTAATCACACTGAGTGGCCTAGTGCTGCCGGTGAGTAAACGCATGCTATGTCATTATCATGGTGAACTGTCCCTTTAGGTGTGTAGTTATTCAGAAATGTTTGCATGTTAATAGTTCTAATAGTTCTTAATAGTTCTACATTATGAATAGTTTCATTTGTGCTTTTGAGTGTGTAAGACTGCACTGCTTAACCCTGTTCCTGGAGATCTATAGTCCTGCTGGTTTTCACTCCAGCCCTAGCAAAGCACACCTCAGTCAACAGCTAGAGATCTCTTGGAGCTGCTAATTAGCAGAATGAACCTGCAGGACGGTGGATCTCCAGGAGCAGGGCTGGGCAGCTCCGGTGTAAGAGCATGAGCGGTTACTGGCTGCTGTCCCCAGGTGGGCGGGATCAAGGACAAGGTCCTGGCAGCTCACAGGGCGGGTCTGAAGCGCGTGGTCCTGCCCAAACGCAACGAGAAGGACCTGGAGGAGATCCCGCCTCACGTCCGCGCCGAGCTGGACTTCGTCGCGGCCAGCTCGCTGGACGAGGTCCTCAACGCCGCTTTCGACGGCGGCTTCCCCGCCAGCCAGGAACCCTTCGCCCCTCCGCAGGTCGTCAGCAAACTCTGAGGGCACAGCCCTCTCCCCTCCTACCTACCCCCGGAAAACTCCCCCAACAGACATCCCCCTTCCTGTTCCTCTTGTCAGGGGTGTGGTTTCTTCCTGATTAATCAGAAATACTGATTTTTCAGACCCTAAATGTCTGGAAGCGGAAGAGGTTTTGGATACGTCACAAGCACACACGTCAGGCTTTTGCACATCGACAGGATTTTCAGCAACAAACCCAACAAAAGTGCAATTTCAGGTCATTAAAATCTGTATTTCCTGAATAAGCAGGAAAGTCACTTCCCTGCTAATATACTCTTAGGTAAAGAAACACTAGCTGAAAAGTGACCTTATATATAATGAGTAACTGTCAGGAGACTTTAATTTCTTTGTTTTTGTTTTGACTGCACTAAACACATTACTTAACAGCCTTTTCCCCACTTAGATGATGTCACGCAATCTCCTTAATTTTGGGATTTGGGGATTCTAACCCTCCCACTAGGTAATTCATTGAAGGAATTATTTTGCCATAGTTCGGAGTGTGCTTTCAGTGTGTAATAGCTCAAAATGGCTGCAGTTGTCTGTCTCATTTTGTTGAGATGTATGAGTTGTGTGGATCTGATCAGCAGTGGCCTAAGCTTTGTTTGCAGTTGACAACAACCTCACTGTTCATGCGTGTCCTGATTGGTTAAATCAGATTTGGACAGGGTCCATAACAGGGTCATTGCTATAGTTTACCTCTTTTTTTTTTTTTTTTTTGAATTGTCCATGACACTGCTCGTTGGTACTGTCCTTTCATTGGTGAGCAGGCTCTTGACTGTGAGGACTAACCACATGTAGCCACAGATTAATAAATAGAATGGTCAACCAGCTGTATTCATTGGGAGATTCACATACAAACAGATAATGGAAATGTTAATATATTTGTGTCCTTGTGAAGGTCATGGCTTAGCATTCAAGCAGTGAAAATGAATGAACTCATTAAATTGGAGCAGCTTGTGTAACCTTGTTCTAAAACCAGTTTCTCAAATCAGTGAGAAATTGAATTTAAGAGTACACGTCCCTCAAAAGTGGTAAAAATATTATAGAAATGTCTTTTGTTCCACTTCTGAAAAGGTTGCGTTGCGATGAAACTGTTTTACCATTTGATTAAACTAATTGGATTGCTGTCCTAAGTCTCTTTTACTTTGTATCTGCTAACTGATGGAAACTCTAAGCCTTACTGGTCTTACTTACATCGTATTACATCTTAAAGCAATTTTTACCTACTTATGAAAAAATGACTATATTCTTTTCTGACTATATTCTTGCACCTTGATGCAAACCATGCAATTAGATGTGTGTACTTTGTATGACTATGCTTACCAGCTGTCAGGGAAAATTAGTTACCTGCTTATGTAAATGTAAGCAGTCTATATTGTTAATGGCGTTCTGTAAATGTAAACTTGTGAGTAATGTTAATTAACCTTACGTGCTCAACGTAAATGGCCGTAGCAAACCTAAAAATTGGTCTTTTCAAAACCTACGCCATGGAAACATAGCTTCCAACTATACCATAATAATGTGGTGGTATTGTGGTATCCAAATAATTTCTGTCTATTCTTTATGATCACTATGACTATTTTATTTGATCTTCTGTTTAGTGGCTGAAGCTGAAAAGGGGTAGACTTGGTTAATATTTGTATGTGTTATCCCCAGAAATAAACCAGCTGCACTAGAATTGGTGACAGTGAGCAGTCTTCCCTCTGTACTAAACTGATGTCCAATGACCCAGTGCAGTGATTGGGACACTGTGCTGTCGGAGGGGGTATCTTTCGAATGAGACATTGAACTAAGGTCTTGACTCGCTGTGCTCATGTATTCCAGCACGTAGCCCTAGATTTGGGATTTTCCCAGTGTCCTGGCCATGTTCCCGTCCTGGCTTTCTAAAATTAAAGCACCCCAAAGAATTTTGCGATACAAGGTCCCTCCCTCTCTGCCTCAGCTGGTGGTTGGTGAGGAGGTTGTGGTGCAATATTGCTGTTGTACCTCAGCCAGGTGTCTGCGATACAATGGTGAGGTGAATTATATGTGCATATTCAATCCATTCTTAGTTATTTTAGATTCAATAGTATTAATACTATTCAATTCATAGTATTTTTACTGACAAAATTTACTTCAGTCATCCCTGCTTATGAAAAGACTGACTTTGCTTAAAAATTCATGATTTGTGTGGCATTTGATGTTGATTTATGCAATATTGAAATGGTTGGATTGGAAGACAGTCTAAAGCTAAGATCTTAGCTACTTTGAAAATTAGATTCCTACCGATTGGCAGAAACATCAAGCACTGGTCAATGAAAGTAATGAAAAACAGTTTTTTTAAAATTTTATTATTTACATTTATTTTTACTGATAAATGTAAATAATAAATCTCTGATATTATTTGTCCTGATGCAAAAACATTGTCTAGTCTTAGCAGAAGTAGGATTATCACCTGTCGACCTGCCAATAACTACTTCTGATTCTACTTCTCAGACTTTGTCATTTAAATTTGAGTTATTCTTCCCCCTCAGTTTACCTAACTGCTAGAGTTACTGACATACATGTTGGTTAAAACAAATTGACCGTGTTCTTATCTGTTGAAGGCAATCTTGAGGAACTGTGTATTTACCTTCAGAGGTTCAGGACAATAACACCACAGAGAACACCAGGCCCTAAACCTGGCCATGTCGGAGACGTGTTTTGGAGACATGGCAAAGCTGGATGGCGGTTGTGAAACAGGCGGAGAGGGGAGAGCGTGTCGGGAGACGTTCTCAGATCTAGGGCAGCAGAACTCCAGCCCCGGAGCTCAAGTTTCCCGAGGATTTCTCCAGACTTAAGCCAGACGCCACCGTTCCTCAGCTGTCAGGGGACGAGGCCTCTGCTCCTAAGACGTGGAGAGAGAAATAACAGCCCCGCACGATCCAACTCCTTCGCACGGCTGCCAATCACAGCCAACCCCAGACAAAAGCCTCAAGTGTTTGTTTTTAGCAGAGATTGGCCGTATGACAAGATAATGTTCGGTTTTGTGAGTTGATGTAAGACGGTGTTGGCAAGTTGCAGTCAAATTGTAGTACGTCAGGGTAACTTACAGCAAAGACAAACGGAAACGCCAATTTGCATTCTTAATATGAATGACCGCCTAGTCATACCTAATTTTAAAAAAAAATGTGTAGCTCCTGTAGTCTGAGCGAAGTAGGTCACTTGAGAGTAATTACCACTTCCTCTGCATAGTTTCGCAGTTCTTGCTGACTGAAAATACACCTAGCTGGCACTCTTGCGCTGACTCAAACCTCTCCGGTTCTGGTAAACTGCTGCGTGGTTTCCTGGTTCAAACCAAGGTGGCAAGGTGCTTACAGGGACAGGGGCGGGGTGAAAGGATGACATCATCATGCATAAGCGAAAATCTGTACAGGCCAGGGTTGCCTGTGGCCAGTAGTCTGCAGAGCTATAATGCTGCTTGGTGTGGGAGTGATTCAGTCCAAGCACAGCTCTTCCCCACCCATCTTAATTGGATACCCCCTTAATGATCAGGACCCTGTAAGCTACTGCAGTGTGGCTGTGTATAAAATGTATTTGTGTGCTTTTATTTAAGGCTCACTGAGGCTTTGCACGCATTTTATGAATACTGCACGTGGCAACCACCACAAAGACATCCCCTAGTCCCAAAACACACAGCGATCGCTGCAGTGTGAACTCATCCCCATTCCCAAACACCCCTCTCTCCCAGCTCTGAACGACCATGTCCAAAACACATCCCCACCCCACCCAAAACCCAACCTGGCAACCTACCACCGCACGGCTACCTCCACTTCTCACGAACACCTGCAAGAGCCTACAAGACTTTCCCCACTGGCTCTCGCACGGGTGGACTCTCTCCTGCCCCCCTCTCTCTCACTCTCTTCATCTACAGAGGGAAGGGGGGATCCTGTTAGGACCTGTACTGGATGGAAAGCTGGAGGAACGAATCCCCCCTCTTTTCTACGCCACATTCCTCAGATCTTCGTTGTCAGGCGGAGCTTGACGGGATTGGCAGAAACGCCGACGACAGGAGCGTCCGAAAATAAAACAAGACGTGACGAGAGGTATGAAAAAGATAGATTTATTTAATGGCAAAAAATAAAACAAAAACAAAGGAACAGAAACAGAACTAAAACGACGAGACTAGCCGCACAGAGGGAGCGAGAGCGAGAGAGGCCAGGACCGGCGGCACTCAGTCACAGGAGGTGCTTGGCCCCTCCGTCCTCCTCCCGGCTCACGCAGACCGAACTGACGAAACGAGGAGAAGAGAGAGAACGAAAACAAAAACACTGGAAAGTAGGGAAAGAAAACCAAGAAGAAGAAAAAAAACCAAGGTCACGGAAGGACAGCGTGAAGAACGTTACAATCTACAAACACTGAAGATTAGCCACAACTTTACAACAGCTTCAACTTTTCCTTTTTCTTAAAATGCATTACAAAAAAAAAAAAAAAAAAAAAGAATCATTACAATTTGAATAATAATAATAATAATAATCGTAATAATAATATTACAATGTAAATGGCCCCCATTCTCGGGCAGGTCTTGAGTGGGTTAAGCAGAAATTGTCGGGACTCCAGAGGACCCTTCATCTCGGCCGCCAATCAGTTCAAGTTGCAGGACCTCACGGGGGGCGGGCACACGAGAGAACAACCCATAAGAAATCGAAAAAAAATAAAACAATAAACGATAAACGGAACTTCCATAAAAGTTAGTGTTTCACTTTGAAATGCAACTTTTTTTTCTTTTTGAGGAAACCCCACCCCCCCCCTCCCCTCCCCCTCAGTTTACAGTCATTCCTCCAGCACCTCCCAGCTAAAACAAATGTATTCTAATATTATAATAATATTACTATAATAATAAAATTAACTGGAACCCGCTCCTCCTCGCTTGCGCGTACACGCAAAGTGTCTATTCTGCGTGTGCGTGAGGGCATCTTCCGGTCTCCTCAGAAAAAAAATCATATTAAACAATAAATGCTTAACCGTACTATAATAATTTCACACAGCTATATATTCAAGCTGAAGGTTGAAATTAATTTATTGAAAATTAAACTCAAGGAAACTGTTTTGCTGGATGTACCAAGCGAGCAACTGGGCAGATTCAAAAGGCTAACCATAGTCTGAGCTCCCATGCCCCGAACGTGGAAAGATTGCGGTCCGATCGTCTGCCTCGTGCATGACGGCTGTGACGCTGAGCATGCCTCCACGTATATTTAGAAACACTGTACTACAGACCGTTACCGACAAGAGCCTCCTGGCACAAGGATACTGAGAGGATGGTGGGTTGCGACAGGAGCTGACCGTCTGGTTAGCGCAGAGAATCTGCGCTGGAAAGCTGGCGAACGGCTTGATACGCTGGACAAATACAAAAGTTCCTTGGGTGAGATCTTCACTTTTTTTTTTAAACGGACGAGAGCCCGAGGTAATCCCCTTAGCGCGCGTGCGTGTGTGTGTCTGTGTGTATGTACGGTAGGCGCACGTCCGTCTGTCAGTCAGTCAAGTCAAACTCCGCCCTCCCGCCGCCCCCGCCCCGCCCCGCCCCGCCCTCAGCACATGGAGATGGTGACGTTGATGCCCAGGTTGCCGTTCTCGGCGAAGAGCTGCGCGATGGACGTGTCGAACACCAGGCAGTCGCTGTTCATGATGGCCGTGGCGATGCCCTCGTGGATGGAGCGGGGCGTGGCCTCCCAGGTGAGCCGCCGCCGGTGGCCGTTGAGCTCCAGGCGGTAGGCGAAGCTCTCGGCCTGCTTGCGCGTGCCGATGAGCTGCACGATGGCGAAGAACTGCTGGTGCCCGTCGTACTTCTCCTGCTTCTCCAGCACCAGCATGAAGTGGAAGCCGAAGCAGGACTGCATCATCACCCAGTCCACCGCCCCCGGCAGGTTGATGTCCGTGGCCAGGAAGACGATGTCCTCGCCCTGCAGCGTGGTGATGGACTTGTGCTGGTGCATCAGGTGGGGCATGACGGCGTCCAGCGAGCCCTGCCACTTGCAGGACGCCCCGGGGCAGGGGCAGGAGTAGGGCCGGAACTCGCACAGCTCCTCGTGCTCGGCCTTCTCCGTGTGCGGCAGCGTCACCTCGCAGCCCGACGAGGCGTACTTGCAGGGGAAGAGCACCGAGTTGGCCACCTTCTCCATGGCCAGGTTGCGGATGGAGCCCAGCGGCCCGCGGCAGGTGGGGCAGCAGGTCAGCTTGGGCCGGCAGTTGCTGCAGACCAGGTGGCCGCTCTGGCACTGCAGGATGGGCGGCAGCACATAGTCGAAGCACACGGGGCACTCGAACAGGCTGGCCAGGTCGCTGTTGGACGCCGTGGTGCCCGACAGCGCCGGCACGCGCTGGGACGGGGCGCACTTGGAGGTTCCGGTGGGGAGCGCTGCGGCGGTCTGGCGACTCATTTCTGCGGGACAGACAGAGGGAGGGGGGGGGAGGGAGAGAGAGAGAGGGGGAAGGAGATGGGGAGAGAGAGAGGGAAGGAGATGGGGAGAGAGAGAGGGAAGGAGATGGGGAGAGAGAGGAGAGAGAGAGAGGGAAGGAGATGGGGAGAGAGGGGGAAGGAGATGGGGAGAGAGAGAGGGAAGGAGATGGGGAGAGAGAGAGGGAAGGAGATGGGGAGAGAGGGAGAGGGAAGGAGATGGGGAGAGAGAGAGGGGGAAGGAGATGGGGGAGAGAGAGAGAGGGAAGGAGATGGGGGAGAGAGAGAGAGGGAAGGAGATGGGGGAGAGACAGAGAGGGAAGGAGATGAGGGAGAGAGAGAGGGAAGGAGATGGGGAGAGAGGGAGAGGGAAGGAAATGGGGGAGAGAGAGAGGGAAGGAGATGGGGAGAGACAGAGAGATGAGGGAAAGGGAAGGAGATGAGGGAGAGAGAGAAAGAGAGAGAGGGAAGGAGATGGGGAGAGAGAGGAGAGAGAGAGGGAAGGAGATGGGGGACAGACAGAAAGAAAGTGAAGGAGATGAGGGAGAGAAAAGGAAGCAGATGGAGAGAGAGAGAGAGGGAGGGAGGGAGGGAGAAAAGGAGGGAGGGAGAGAGAGAGGAGGGAGAGAGATGGAGAGAGAAAATGGAGGGGGAGGAGAGAGAGAAAATTAATAATCATTCATTTTAGCCTCATAAATATGGCACATGAAAGTTACGCAGATATGGATTTCATTACAGATATGGTCTTCTGTGAGTAATCAATTGTTAAAATGCTTTTTTTTTTTTTTTTTTTTTCCTGGATTACACATGCACTCAATTATATTGAACAGGCTAAATCAGAGACACACTCAGAAATAATTAGAAAAGGCCACGAAAAGGATTTTCTCTGCAGTTGTTGAACATGACATTCAAATGCAGGAACAGATTTGGGACAGGAGTGACAGGAACACTGCTTCCCAATATGCATTAACGGTTGACTGGCTGACTAAAAACCATCGCCAATCATCTAACTCGGGTACCGTATTTTATGAATCACTGCATACTCCAACTTCAGGCGCAGTTATTTTAAGTCAAAATCTGCTGTAAAACTGCAGTTCAAGAAACGTTCCTCATCATGCTGTCTTTGGAGTGTAGTTTTACTCCAGAAATACATTTCCGGATCAATCCGGAAAAACCAAATCCCCGTTTTTCACAACCATATGTAAATACAGGTGTTTATTCATAAATGTGGAACACAAAATAATCTAAATGAACCATCCAATCAAGGTGCTAACACTCAAAACGCTGCCTGTGTGGTCTTGAAGGAACATAATGCCTTTCCCTCAATTTTTCTGCATTGTGGTTACACAATAGCCAATCAGGGGCTAATCAGCGCGCTACTCGGTAACCAGTAACCAAGCCTATTGTTGCATAGCAGCCACTGCACTGGAGATCAATACAAATGTGATCACCGAAGACCGGCGGTGGGGGGGGGGGGAGAAAAACAAACGTCCCAGGATGCACTGGTGCGGCTCAGCGAGAGGGAACAGGGCGTACCGTCCCCGTCCCAGACGCAGCGGGCCCGGAGCCGCTGGAGCGGGCCGCGCCGGGGTTATTTTTAGCCTCTGGAGAAATCCGCAGGTTTTAACAGCCGCGTTAAAAAAAAAAAACGTGGAGATGTGAGACGGGGAAAACGGACCCAGATGGCTGTGGAAGTGCTCGCGCTTCCTGTCAAGCTGTTCCCATAGAGACGTGGGGGGGGGGGGTGGGTTTGGTGGTGGTGGTAAGGACCTCGTGCCCGTGCCTCCCCGGGAACGCGCCCCACCGAATCGAGCGTCCTCCTCCCGAACGCGGCCCCGCCCACCCCGGTCACATGCCCGGCGAGGCCCCTGTGCCATGGCCCCTTCAGCTGCCCTTTTTTTTTTTTTTTTTCTGGGATCTACTCGCTCTCCTGGCCAGCGGTGGTATCTCACGCTCCTGACAGCCTTGAGTGTGATTCGATTTGCTCTGGAAGCGAGCGCGCGGATGGGGAGCCGGGGAGATGAAGCCCGCTCGGCTGGGTTTGATTTGTCACGCTTCGCTTGGACCGTGCGGCTGAAACGCGTTCCAGGTGTTCCGCGATTGGGCAATGCGGAGCCGGGCTGAAGAGCCTAATCTGCGGCCCTGGAGAGACAGCGCAGGGAGTTCCAGCTTCACCAAAACACTGCCGTAGCTTAGCTCTCAACGAAAACACATCACTTGGCTCTTGAACAAAAAAACAACACTGCTTCTTAAAGGGGAATTAACTCAGCTCTCAACAGAAGTACACACATACCTTAGCTCCTAAAAGCACAGACTTAACTTGGATCTGAAAAACAGACATGAATGAGCTCTTAAAAACACCAACTTTACTTCTTAAAACATTTAACTTGGCTCTTAACAAAAACGCATGCACAACTTTGCTCTTAACAGATACAACAACACAACTTAGCTCTTGGAGCAGAGGTGTAAATCAATACTTCGTAAAAATACGGTCAAAACTTAGCTCTTAAAAAAGACTTAACTTCACTCTTAAAAACAAACACACACACAACTTTGCTCTTAACAACAACACGCCCATAACTTAGCTCTTAATGCACAGACTTGACGGCTCCTAACAAACATAATTATCTATAAACAAAACAAAGCAAACACCAACATAAACTGTCTTAAAGCAGACTCAACCTTAGCCCTTGAGGGCAGAGATATGCTTAGATAAGTTTGCTAAACCAAGCACTTCAGAGAAATGAGGCAACTAATTGTAAAAAATACAAAAAGCAATGATGCTGTTTTGCACAAGAGACCGCTTTGAGAGATCGGAGAAGCCGTAATGAGAAGTTTTGAATTTGTGCTTTATCCAGATATCAGATACCTGACACAACACCTCACAGTTATATACAGTTAAGAGAAGAGGGGAAACGTACAGCTAGCTTAAAACATTAAGCTTCGTCCAGCTATACGCATGAAGAGAGGAGAGAGAGACTCAGACTGTACCCTGTAGTGTACAGACAGAACCTGAGAGTGGGCACCGCCATTATGGATCTGTTTCACATAAGGTCAAAGGAGGATATGCAGCTTCAGCATCCTCTATATTTGGTTAAACTGGTGCTCTTCTACACATTGAAGGGCCATCCCTGCTTTGTCACTTTTTAGGCACCTGGCTTTCCCTCCATTTGGCTTTACCAACATGTGCAACAGTAAGGCATCATAGGAACGACCTTGACAGACGACAAGGCACAGAGACACTATGTGAGTGAAAGTTAGCCTCCAAAGTGGCAATAAGACAAAGCGTCAAATCAGACCTGTCGACGTCTGTTTTTGAGGTAAGATAAGGGGACTCGGCCTAGCTTTAAGTGTGGACAGAGCAGAAGGAGAACGGGTTGGGGAACGGGGCGGGGCTTCATGGTGCTGGCGGGGTCTGGACGCTGGGGCAGAGAGGAGGGGAGGGCCACAGTTGGTCTGTCTGGCTCCGTGCCTGTGCCTGTTTAAGAAGCCCGCACACACAGACACAGACACAGACACAGACACAGACACAGACACAGACACAGACACAGACACAGACACAGACACAGACACAGACACAGACACAGACACAGACACAGACACAGACACAGACACACACACACAGACACAGACACAGACACAGACACACACACACACACACACACACACACACACACACACACACACACACACACACACACACACACACACACACACACACACACACACACACACACACACACACACAGACAAAGTGTGTGGGAGACAGAGAGGCTCCCGGATCAAAGTTTGGCTGCGCCACTGTTTGCAACAGCAGCCATTTCTACATCTGTGAGTCCAGATCAGCGCTTTCCAGCGCAGGCGAGGTCTGAGGACCGCTTCATTGGGGCGATGACAGATGTGCTGGAGCGACACGTGCGTGTGCGTGTGTGCGCGTGCACGCCCCGCCCGTAAAAACATCTCCCCGATAAAGGCCAGTTTATTTTTACACATCCCAGATAGCTTTCTGAGCGCCTGTGTAAGAGCACCAAATTAGAACCGGGCAGGAGGGAGACAAGGGCATCTGCAGCAACGCTGACCAGTATGAGGCTGGAGCCAGCTGGGAATAGTTCCACTGTGCGTGTGTGTGTTTGTGTGTGCGCGCTTGTGCATACATGCGTGCGTGTGAGAGAGAGAGAGAGAGAGTGGGAAGGAGCGAGAGTGTGTGTGTGAGAGAGAGAGAGTGGGAAGGAGCGAGAGTGTGTGTGTGAGAGAGAGAGAGAGAGAGACAGAGAGCGTGTGTGATGGCGTGAGAGAGAGCGAGACTGAGAATGTGTGAGTGTGAGAGAGAGAGGAGGAAGAAAGGCGGGGTTCAGAAAGCACTTTCTACTCCAAACCGTGTTCCACTTTCGACCGTGTGTCTAAAAGCAGCAGGGTTCACTCCCTGACTCATCAGCTCATGTCGTTTTGTGGAACAGCTGTCATTTGTCACTTTCCGGGTGTTACCGAGGTCGCCATGGTAACCGCACGCGGCCGTGAGCGGCACAGCCAGCGGGGCCGATGCCACGGCCACACGGCCATGGGCCACCGCTCAAGGCTTCGGGGCACCTTGGGCGGCACACCCCAGCATTAAAAGCGGGCCACGTTCGCACTGTTTCCAGGAAACGCAAATACCACAGGCTGCGTTTAATGGGATTACAATGTTCAATTTACCTTTGGCGCATTCCCACAATCGATACCTGAAGTGCACGAGCGTGTTCTGTGCCTTTTATCATCCACATCAATACAACAGGACGCAAGCTTAAAACAGCAGCAGAACAAACCAGGAGCGTGGATTAAGCGGAGATAGAACAAGGACGGCCACAGCATGGCATTCTACGAGACTTCAAGGTGCAGCACGGAACTCTGCACACTGTTTTATTATTAGAGTCGTATCATGCTTGTGATGTTGTAGAATCTGTGTGTGTGCAGCTGGCAGTGTTCTTGTAAGCGGAAAGGTGATTACACAGCGTGGCCCCTGGGGAAGTGGCCCCTGGATGCTGGAGGGATGTGTGCGTGGCCCCTGATAGCAGAATCCCTGCAGAGAGAGAGCTTTTCCTTCCACAGCACCAGCTGGGAGAACAGCCTGATGCAACAACTGGAAATGGTTTCACACGGGGCACTGAGAGAGGGAGAGGGAGAGGGAGAGAGAGAAGGGGGAGCGGGAGAGGGACTTTTTCCTGTGTGTGTGTGTGTGTGTGTGTGTGTGTGTGTGTGTGTTTGTGTGTGTGTGTGTGTGTGTGTGTGTGTGTGTGTGTGTGTGTGTGCGTGCGCGTTTGCATGCATGCGTGCATGAGTGAGAGAGGGCGTATATGTGCACATGTGTAAAGCAGCGACTGGTACTGTGGGAAAGGTCTGATTGATGCAGAGATGTGGCAGAGCAAAGACATTCTGTGTGAGTCGACAGTAGTGAGCCCAAGCAAGGATACCAGCACTCTGCCGCGCTCCTCTGGGTGGAGTGTGTGTGTGTGTGTGTGTGTGTGTGTGTGTGTGCGTGCGCGCAAGCGTGTGTGAGTGCTTGTGATCCTGTGTGTGTGTGTGCAAGCGTGTGTGAGTGCTTGGGTTACTGTGTGTGTGTGTGTGTGTTTGTGTGTGTGCAAGCGTGTGTGAGTGCTTGTGATCCTGTGTGTGTGTGTGTGTGTGCAAGCGTGTGTGAGTGCTTGGGTTACTGTGTGTGTGTGTGTGTGTGTGTGTGCGCGAGTGTGTAGTAGAAGTTCCTTGCATGCCACGCTGTGTAACAAAATGTGGGGCCCAGCTTGGCTCCAGGCCTCCAGAGAGGAAAGTCTTTTTGGGGGGGGTGGGGAAGAGATTCCAGTATTCCAGAGAGAAAATGCTGTGACCTGAGAGGTCAAACTGTGGCATTGCTTTTCCACAAACAGAGAAAGAGCCAGAGGGACAGAGATCACAGCCATCGGCCCAGTCCCATCTAAAGCCCGGCACGGTGCGCAGCAAATAACTGCCCCCCCCCAACCACGAGGGCAAAACTCAGGGGTTCCACCCATACCCCCAGGACAGGAGTTACCGAGGAAACGGCGCTGCTCCCTGCCCTGGGGGGCCGCCCCTTGCCTCCCCCTCCATTAACGGAATGAGCAGAGGAGCCGGGGAGCAGCGTGGGCCCCGCCCTAGACCGGAGGGCCCCGCCCAAGACCGGAGGGCCCCGCCCTAGACCGGAGGGCCCGGAGGCGGTGTTTCCTGTTCACACGCTCACTCATTGGCTGTTCAGTAAGCAGGTTTAACGCAGAGCAGCTCGACACCTGCACACTCCGTAAACACACAGGGGTCACACGCACCGTTTCAGGGGAAACAAACCCGCTCTCGCGCACTGGGCACGCTCACGAACCCTCTCTCGCTCGCATTCGCACGCTCGCGCTCTCGCCCTCCCCCTGGCTCTTGTGCACGCTCGCGCCCTCACGAGCACTCACGCTCTCCCCCTCCCCCTCGCTCCCGCACGCTCACGCTCTCCCCATCGCTCTCGCACCAGCGCCCTCCCAAACGCTCCCGCACACACTCTGCCCGCCCCACAAACACCCAGGAGGCCGTGTGCATTTCATTCTTTAAGCTGTTAAGATCACAATTCTGTGATTAGAATGTTCATAACGGAACATTCTGATGCTGATGTCACAATCACTCCTGGTCACTGAAAGCAAAGGAGCTCTAGAACACCGGCTGAGAATTCTGAAGGGACATTCCAAACTCCTACTCTTCAAACGGACAATGATGAGCAAAGGAAGAGGGCCCATAAGGCACTAAGCCAGTGTACGCAGACTCCAGGGGAATTCAGAGGGCGTCGGTAAGAGGTGAGGAAGAGGGGGGTGATCGGAGAGCCGGCCAGGGTGAAGGACGCCCCCCCCCACCCCCCCAACCCAACCTGGAAAACGGGCACAAAATGGGACGCACAGGGAGACAGCGGCCATGCAGGCAGCCTTACCTTCGTCCATATGATTTCCACTGAAGGCTTTCTTCTTCTCTGGAAACACAGGGCCCTCTGCAATGGAGAGAGAAACACACGCGTGTCACAGCAGTCCGCAGGGAAGAACAGACAGCACGTATGCGCCTATAGCATGGTCAATCAGCTAAGGCCAGTTCTCACAGGAAGGACGAGCACGCCTATACATTACACTCCCAGCTCCAGCCTCAAATCTTCATTTTTACAAAAGGAGAAAGACGTCACTTAAAAATCGCAGGTGGACAACCCTTTTCCAACTGCATGCCAGAGGACGTTACTTTCATTTCAACCCAACCAGGAAGAAAACCACAAACTGCCACCGTTTAACTGGCATGAGCTTATTTCGCCCCCTTGTGGTGCAACGAGGCACTGTCGCTCACTGCAGAGGGAGCCGCTAACCCAGTGAGCAAGCTGATCAAGTGCCAATGGCGTACAGCACTTCTACGGTCAACAAATTACTGTGGGAGGGAGGGGGGGGGGTCAAGCAACACGTTCCGCTCCAAATGAGAAAGACACATGTGACTGCGGTTGTTGCAGGCTGCAAAAAACTGCTCACACACCCTGGCATGCGACAGGTCCCTGATCACTCACAGAATGTGAGCTGATAGAGTTTGAGCGCACACACCAATACACACACACACACTCACACACACTCAGAAACACGAACACGCACGCAATCCAAAATGCAGCTAGCTCCTGGCCTGACTTCACTGTAAACTCCTGGCACATAACCCCGGCCAGCAGCTAGCCTACGTTTACGGCCAAGCGGCAGGACACATCCGCGCCAGAAGCACCGCAACATGCCAGAACAACAAATCTCCCTGAAACATTACTGAACAGTAAAGAGAGAGAGAGAGACAGAGTACATGAGAGAGTATGAGAGTACAAGCACCCATTACAAAACAGCCTTCAAGTGCTTTCTATCCCGATAGACCCACACAAGAACTTCCAAGCCTGCCTAAGACAGGAAACTCGCGCACGCACGCACGCGCACACACACACACACACACACACACAGAACCTACAGATACTGCAGTGTCCTTGCCCACAGTACCAGTCAGAAGGGAGTTTGACAGTCCCCCAAAACCCCAACAAACCCAAGGCATTTTGGGTACTCCGCCCCCTTTATACACACAAAAGGCGGGGGGTTGCGGGGGGGGGGGGGGGGGGGGGCGGAGAGCTTGAGCCAAGACAACCAAAAGACACACGCCTCACAACTCCGGGAGGAAGGACAGGGTGGAGGGAGAAAGGGATGGGGAAAGAGAGAGAGAGAGAGAGAGAGACGGGAGGAGGAGAGGGGGAGAGGAGAGGGGCGGGAGCAGCGCGTTACCTTTACTCTTGGCGGAGGTTCGAGCCGCGATGCAGGCGAAGGCCTGCAGCAGCCGCTTCCAGGAGCACGCGGGCGGCAGCCGAGCCCTCGCCGTCATGAGGGGAGCCCGCGCTCATCCTCGCGCTTCTCCATGGAAACCAACCGCGTCCCCCCCCCCCTCCCCTCCACCGCCGGCTCCCCCCCCACCCGGGGCCCACGGAGCCGGCCTCCGCCCCCCCCCCCAGGTGGGACAGAGCAGTGACACGCTAGCCCCGGTCTGTAGCGGCCAAACCCCTCGCGCGCAGAAGAAAGGTGAACGGACGCGCCCTCCGGTTCCACAGCCTCCTCCCGCGAACGTGCCGCCCCCTCGCGGCGGTATTTACTCAGTCACCGGCTCGTTCGCGGATCCAGAATCTCTCTTCAAAAAGTACAGACCGAGGAACAAGAAAACAAAACAAACGGCGAGCGCGAAGGGGCGAAAGGAAGAGGGGGGGGGAGCGAGGGAGGAGCGCAGAACAGCTACCAAAACACAGTCCGCCGTAATCCAGGAATGTTCCACTCGGTCTCCGGTTCCCACAGCCTGGCAGGAGGCGGGGGAGGAGGTCCAGAGAAGGGGAGGGGAGGGGAGGGGGGAGGCGAAGATCGCCGGAGCCCCCGCCTGGCCTCTCCCGCCTCACGGAGAGCGCGGCCGACGTCCCGTCCCGCCGGACAGCCCCAGGGGTCCCGCGAGCGGAGCCCGGTCACAGTCACGGTCCGGTCCGGCGACCGCACGGTTCAGGTAGGTCAGTGATAGGCTGGCTGTGGGGGGGTGCCAGGTGTAGCGCACGGTCCCGTTCCCCTTTCCAACCGCTCCTCTTGCTCTCCCTCTCTCATTAGTGCTGCTCTCCTCGTCTGAGCTGTTGAGCAGAGTGGAGCTGGAGAGCGAGCAAATGAGCAAGCACCTCTCCCCCTCTCTCTCTCTCTCTCAGTCTCTCGCTCTCTCACTCTCGCCCCCTCCCTCTCTCTCTCTCTCTCTCTTTCCCCAGCGGGGCCCGGCCCAGCCCAGCTCAAGTTACTCGGCCGAAGGCTCCGCCTCCGGCAGGCCCGACTCCGCCCCCCTCCCTTCTTTCCCCCCTCCTCTTCCCGGTGTCCAGACAAAGGAGGGGCAGGAGAGTCGTCCGGGCCTGCCCGGGGCCTCCAAAAAAAAACCAAAAAAAAAAAAAACACATGGCCCACGCCTATCTCCCTCCCCACAACACAACGCGAGGGGTGTGCTTTCCCCCCCCGATAAAACCAGGAAACGCTCATTTCTCACAGCCCTGAATACCCCGGCCAGAGGCGCGGGGTGTCGTGACAGCGCCCGCAGCAAAGCACTCTGACAGCTGACTGCGGGAGAGAGTGCTCTGCAGTAAAGAAGGGGAAATACTAGAGGCCCCAGGGTCTGGAAAAACACGTATTTCCTGATTAGCCGGGGGGGGGGGTGGGGAGGGAGTCTTGTCGTTCCCGCAACGTTCGCCGCGTGCCGGTCACCTTCCCGGTCACGCGGCGGCAGCCGAGAGGTGGCGGGAGCCATTAATCCGCGGCGTCAGGCCCGCATTATTTCACGCGCGCGATCATGATCATCGCCGTCATCAAAGAGAGAGAGAGAGAGAGAGCGAGAGAGAGAGAGAGAGAGAGAGAGAGGGAGAGAGAGAGAGAGAGAGAGAGGCAGAGAGAGAGAGAGAGAGAGAGAGAGAGAGAGAGAGAGAGAGAGAGAGAGAGAGAGGTAGAGAGGTAGAGAGGTAGAGGTAGAGAGGTAGAGGTAGAGAGAGAGAGAGAGACAGAGAGAGAGAGAGAGAGAGAGCGAGAGAGAGAGAGAGAGAGAGAGAGAGGGAGAGAGAGAGAGAGAGAGAGAGGCAGAGAGAGAGAGAGAGAGAGAGAGAGAGAGAGAGAGAGAGAGAGAGAGAGAGGTAGAGAGGTAGAGAGGTAGAGGTAGAGAGGTAGAGGTAGAGAGAGAGAGAGAGACAGAGAGAGAGAGAGAGAGAGAGAGAGAGAGAGAGAGAGAGAGAGAGAGACTTATGGCTGTTGAATTGGCCTGTAGTAGCGCTCGCACGCTCCGCTCGGAATCCTCCTCCAACGACCAATAAAAAGCGCCGCAAAGGCCACTGGAAGCGCTGCTGTCAACAGCGCGAGGCCTGGGAGCCAACAGAAGGCCCCGAGCGCCACCTGTGATTACTAAAAACACAACCCCTCCCTTTGTGCTCTCTCAAATAACCCTCTCGCCCCCAGCGCAGACACGCACGCAAACACAACACACACACGCATACAGACACACACACTCTCATACAGACACACACGCAAACACAACACAGACACGCATGCACATACACACACGCGCACACACGCATACAGACACACACGCACGTACACACACGCACACAAACACAACACACACTCTCATACAGACAGACACATGCACACACAGACGCACACACTCTCATACAGACAGACACATGCACACACACACACTTACACTATTACAGACAGACACACACACACTCATACAGACACACATGCACGTACACACACTCACACAAACACAACACACACACACACGCATACAGACAGACACATACACACTCACAAAGACAGACACACACACACACGCATACAGACACACATGCACGTACACACACGCACGCAAACACAACACACACACGCATACAGACACACATGCACGTACACACACGCACACAAACACAACACACACACACGCATACAGACAGACACGTACACGCTCACAAAGACAGACACACACACACACAGACGCACACACTCTCATACAGACAGACACATACACACTCACACACACGCGCACACATGCATACAGACAGACACACACACACTCTCATACAGACACACATGCACGTACACACACTCACGCAAACACAACACACACACACACACACGCATACAGACAGACACGTACACACTCACAAAGACAGACACACACACACACACACACTCTCATACAGACAGACACATGCACACACACACTTACACTATTACAGACAGACACATACACACTCATACAGACAGACACATGCACACACACACTTACACTATTACAGACAGACACACACAGACACCGTTCGAGGTCTACACCCAGCCAGGGCTGTCTGCTAAACAATATCAATCATTATCAAATGTTTTTTTAAGCATAATAATAATCCTCACTTCCATGTGGCTTTCTTTAGCCTTTTTTCCTTCTTAAAAATAAAGCAACAGCACTCCTATCTATTGTGTGCTGATATGACACCCACTCAGCAGCAAGGCCTTGCAGCTTCCGTGCCAATGACAAAATTCACACGATCACACAGGAGCTGTGCGACCTTGCTGCTGATTGGCTGTCATATCAACACCCAACACATATCATTGGTGACGCACTTATTCCAGGTGCATTAGCGGTCACTGATCCCTGGTCGGTGGAAAATCTCCACTTCCTGTTCACCCCCGGGCATATCAAAATAGTAATAAGACAGTCATTACATCACATCACTTATCGCATAGGTGCCCTACCAAAGGTGATTAGCGAATACTACTCAGCAGCAGCCAGAAAGGATCCACCAATCATTGCCAGTGTTGTCCCATTGATAGTTACCAAGGAAATCTACGATTGGTGGACCTCCTGTGTGTTTTGTCTACTGAAAAATTTACATCACAACTGTCTTATTCCAATATTATTATCCCTGTTCCCACCTCAGAAACAAGAGCCAATGATCAAGGACCAACTACTCAGTGGCTGGCTGGAATCTGGAGAGAAGGAACCAGCATGCGTGGCTCTGCCCAGAGGTGACATCAATCCAGTATCACTAGGGTCTGTGGAAATGAGGAGCCAGGGGGCATACATGGTACTTCACCAGCCAATTAGAACACAGCTGTAGCCCACAGTGTTTGTGCTGTCACAAATAATTACCGCAAACAAATGGGCTGAAAGACCTCAGCGTAACTAGCACAGGTTGGCCAAACAACCATTCAAACCTCCACTGATCGAGTGAGCTGAAGGGCACCATTTTTCCAATTTTTTATTTTTATCTTTTTTACTTCTACAGACATCAAATTTATCATTTTGTCACCATCCTGTCGAGTGTGATGCTAGCAAATTAAACCGTATCGTCACACAAAAACGCACACCGGCACTGGTCAGGTGCGGTGGTGTAGAGGATAGGGAAAGGCTGGGCTTGTAACCCGAAGGTCGTAGGGTTCATTCCCATGTGGGGCACAGCTACTTTCTAGCAGAGAAAGGCACTTACGCCAAATGGCTTCGGCGAATGTGTCGGTAACAGTGACTAAACACGCTTCACTTTCCCGTCAGGCACTAGCCCCAGCCGTCATCCGCCCTGAGTGTTGCGCAGTAGCTGGTGAATCACAGCGCCGCGGGGCAGTGGCCACGCGACACCTGCGCACAAAAGCCTGCCATGCAAAACCGCCCGTTTGCATTCAGACGCGGCCCGGGGGCGCCGCTCGCGCCGAAACCCGCGGCGACCGAGACGCGCGGCCTGGCGGCGCGCCAACAGGATGCAAAAACGGGTTCCCGGTGGAAACTGTCCTCACCCACTCCAAACAGGACAGGCGCACGCGCGTACGCGCACCCGCACGCTAGCACGTGCGCCGGAGTACCGCCAACGCGAAGGCGAGGTCATCGCCGTCGTCCAATCGGAGACGGGCCTCGGGGGGAGGCGCGCGCCGCGGCTAGGCTTCCTTTGGAAAGGGAGCGAAGCGTTTGGAGTCGGCGCTCGGCGGCTCTGTGGCTCTCCCCGAGGTAACGAGCCCTTGTGTAATTAACTCCAAGGTGCTGCCGCTTCCGGTTATGAGCGCGGGGCTGTCATCTGCGCCGCTACGCGCTCCCCGGGCCCTCGTGGTCGTCCCAGCAGGCCGAGGGGTCTGCCGCGAGTTCCCCGAGCTACGGCCGACTCCAGGCCCGTTCGGCCGGCTACTCTTAGACCAGCGGGAACCAACCCTGTTCCTGGAGATCTGCCGTCCTCTGGGTCTTCACTCCATCCCTAACAAAGCACAAACCTCACTCACAGCTAGAGATCTCATTCAGCTGCTAATCAGCAGAATCAGGGTTGAAATGATAACCTGCAGGATGGTAGATCTCCAGGTAACAGGGTTGGTTACCGCAGGGTTGATTAGACAGAGCCATCATTAGTATCTCAAGACTGAGAGGGAGGAAAAAAAAGTCTCGCTGGGATATTGGCTCAACAACCTGACGAACGTGTTGTTTTCCACCTTTAATCCGTATGATGTCATCGGAAACAACCTCCGACACACTGCTCTCCCCTCGGCCGACACATCTGGCTCGCTACTCAAAAGTTTGGGGAACCCCCTGCTCATTTTTGTTTTCGCCTAAGGAAACATTAAGCTGTTTGGGCATGAAAAAGCAGGTGAGGAGAGCCAAGAGTGTAGTAAACTGCTTTAAACTGGCCAGCACTATTGCTTGGGAGGTGATTTGCTATAGGCCATATTACTGTGCTATGGGCCACCGTCACATGCTAGCGTGCTGGGAATTTCTATGGTGCTCTTAGCTGCTTGGTACTAACGTATGCGAGAGTGAACGACTGAACCGTGCAATATTACATAATGTCCTTAGCTGTAATGCCACAGTGTGCCTGGGATTAGCCAGGCGATTAAGAGCAGAATAAATCAACTACCCGTCCCCCTGACAGCCCACTCCCAGAAGGCAATGGTTCCCCCCCCACCCTCCCCCCAAGTCCAACCCCCTTACAGGACCTCTCATAAACACTGTAAGTAACCCAATGGAAGAAGTGCGCAGCTGACATTTTGGCTCTAGAGACGCTTTGCTGCAAATCTACTGCTGGACACAAAGGGCTAATAAACTATCAGGCAGGGGGCATGGCTGACAAGCAGGTGGGGTCCCGAAGGCCCGAGAGCCTGTTCTCCATTTGCACAACAACAGGGGTGTCAAAATCAACTCCTGGAGGACTGCTGAGTATGCTGGGGTCTACCCCCCCTCCCCTTTCCAGTCAATTACCCTGACCTAATTAGTCCAATTAGCTCATTAACGGTGTTCATTTACATTTCCCAAAATGCAATGCAGGGTAACATTGTTTTGGAGTCTTCAGTCTCCTTATTGAATAGACAGGGCTGGGACGAGCCAAAGAATACCCTGCTGGATACTGGCCCTAGCAGGTGTTTTGTACCGATGTAGCTGATGTAGCCTATTCTGCCGTGTAGCGCTGTTTTGCAGCAGGTCAATTTCGGTACCTGTGACGTGTTAAGAACTGGATCAAACCGGTCCAGTAGCCTCAGCCTCCAATAGAAATAACCGAGCTGCCGGAACACTCGGGAGGACCACCTCACATGCATCAAGTAGGTCACAAGATACAACAGTTTCTAAATCATCAACTTTGACAAGTTTCACACCTTTAACCCAACAACTGGAGACCTGCTTTAAAATCAAACTCTACTGGGGGCGGAGGGGGACTTCCATTTACAGAATGGAATATGAAGAGCATCTCTTGTTTGGTTCCCCGTACAAAATTGACCTTGTTTCTGTAAGGCGGTTTACAGAAGTGTGCTCCTTATCAGACCTCCAAAAGAAAACAGCCATCACTGTGCTGACAGGAGGTCAGCAAGTGTGAATAAAGAGATAATGCTCAGTTGCAAAACATCCGATTGGATCAGTATTATGTCAAACTTAAGTTCTCCATAATACAGTGTTATCAGGTTTTGCATTGTTGGAAAGCCGATGTCATGGGGAACAAGTTGCTGTCTTTGTTGGTGGGGTGCTGACTAAAGATCTTGATACCTATGGGTCAGCGCCCAGCCAGACACAAAGGTTAACCTGGCATGATATGCTTACAGAGATAGTGAAAGCAGGATCATTGATACCGCTTTGTCATGATTGTGTCTTTATACGATGACTTGGTGTTTCGCTTTGATCTCAGGGGGAAGCAGGCAATGATTCGGGGAGACTCGTTAACACTGTCTCCTGCGCAGATGCATATAGTCATTTCACCACCCACATTTTGCACAATTGTATATCATCATAATTACTAAATAAAATGAATGCAGGTTATTGTTCAGTCTAAGTGGGCATTCCAATTGGACTCTTACCACTGCACACCTAGCAGTTTTAAGGTCCTAACATACACACAGAACTCTGCACGCCACAGTCACCCACCTATACACTTGTGTCATAGCAGGATACACAACTGTATTCATGCAGGCTACACAAGCCAAAGACACGTCAGCGTCTACCAAAGTAGATGGCCATCCGTATAGAGAAACACTACTGGCTAACTAACTGTTAGCACAGAGGAAAGGTTAAAACGCTATGAGAGTCAGATCAAGATAAGGCTAAATGAATCCCGCTCCAGTAGCACCGACTCCACGCGTTCCTTCGCCACTCGGATACTTCCGCCGTTTGGTTTGCGGAGGGGTTTCTTAGAGTTGGTGATACTGACATGACAAGTTTTGGTTTCTTGCTGTTGGTGACCTGGACGTGCCATTTGGTGCATGAGGAGTTTCTTACAGTTCTTCTTATTTGGATTTAACAAGTCGAGGCCTTTACAAACACAGGGAGCGATGTACTTCGGTACTGCGGTCTCTCCAGCTGTAAGGTCTCTTTTCTGAAAGGCCACTGACTGTTCTCTGTATTGTGCTGCCTGCATTGACGTCTTTACTTTCTCCTCTGTATCAAACATGAGGTGAAAAGGCTGAAAGGAGAGAGGGATAATATGAGAGAGTAGATCTGACTGAAGAGATGAATGACTCTTGAAAGCGCAGGACAGAATCGAGTGTTCCCTTCAGCAGGTAAAGAGCTTTCTACCTGTAGTGTTGTCTTCAACAGATGGAGGAAGCCTGATGGCAATCCCCAGAGAGCTGTGCAGGTCCACAGGGCACGAACAGGTGAGAAAGAGATGCAAGAGGTGCAAATAAGAAACACCTTAAGAGGTTAAGAGAGCCCACCCAAAGCCCCGCAAGCGCCGCCTAAACCTCTTCCTTCCTGTCACGGGGATGCGGCGGTGAGGCGGGGCGGGGCGGGGCGGGGCAGCGCACGTGCCGTCACATCCCAGAAAGCGCCCGAGGTCTTTGTCACGGGGCTGAAAAGACGGATCACGAGTCGCCGGGACGCCGCTCCGAAAACAAAGCGCGAGCGCTTTCGGCCGCGGGTGGCGAAGGATCAACACACGGGCGTGGTCAGAGCCGCTCCTCCTGGCTGAACTTGAACCGGGGGGGGGGGGAGGGGGATTTTCCACGGCGACGGTCACCTGCCGGTCGAGAACTGCGCAGGCGAGAACGGCGGACGGTTTTTTTTCTGTGTTTGTACCCGAGCGAAAGTGCTGACGGAGCAGATGAAGGCCGTTCTCCTCCTGCTATAGAACTCCCGTCAGAGCCGCGGGCGCTGTGGGCAGACGCTGACCCTGCGCTCACCGCCCCGTTTCCACGCTCCAACCCTCCTTACCCTCCCGCCCCCGCGGCTGGACACTGACCGTGGAGCTGGAGACCGTCATCCCCCTGGAATAAAAACCCACAGGGAAACAGTCCGGGAATGCTCCGAAATGACCTGTGGGGAGGCGTGTCACAGGGTGCCATGGGGATGCCCACGTTGCCGTGGAGAGAGGAGGTTAAAGGTTGGGAGGCGAACAGGCGCATGCGAGCACATACCCTGCTTTACACAAGGGACAGATGGCCAGCTACCACTAGGTTCAATACGATTATTATCCAAGAGGTTGCCTGCTACCAAAAGGACAAGCGAGAGAAAAGGAGAGAAAGAAGAAAAAGAAAAGGTAAGAGAGAGTGAGGAAGAGAGAAAGAGAGGGAGGGAGGGAGGAACAAAGTGAGACAGAGGAGGAAGAAAGGTGTGAGCTGTTAAGAGTTCAGAGAGCATTTTATACTTCAAACTGCATTCCAGTTTCAGTCTAAAAGCAGCAGGGTTCACTCACTGACTCATCAGCTCATGTCGTTTCGTGGAACAGCTGTCATTTGTCATTTTCCGGGTGTTACCGAGGTCGCCATGGTAACCGCATGCGGCCGTGAGCGGCACAGCCAGCAGGGCCGATGCCACAGCCACAGCCACACGGCCATGGGCCACCGCTCAAGGCTTCGGGCACCTTGGGCGGCACACCCCAGCATTAAAAGCGGGCCACGTTCGCACTGTTTCCAGGAAACGCAAATACCACAGGCTGCGTTTAATGGGATTACAATGCTCAATTTTCCTTTGGCGCATTCCCACAATCGATACCTGAAGTGCATAAAGTCATGAATGTGTACAATGTCTTGCATCCACATCAATACATGGATCAAGCTCACAACATAGTACCCTATCGAACTTAAGGTGCAGCTGGTAACTTAGCACATTATGTATTTATTACTCTAGTTAATTTGTGAGGCCACATTATAAGCATCTTCAATGGGTATGTTATGCAAATACATAGCTTCCCCATTGGCTGTTTGCTTTCATAACAAACAAGCTGATGGATGACTACTGTTCATCTGAATGCAAGCAGTTCCTGGACAGCCCCTGGAAAAGTATCACTTACAGAACCGGACTCACAGAGAGGACATGGGAGACCACAGGGAGACCGCTGGAAAACCGCTGGTCCAGCTCGGAGCCGCAAACACGAAAAGGACCCAATAGAAAATCACACTTAGTTATATGAACTGGATTTTATTTTCGGCTAGTGGGCATTATGTCATATCCACAATAGCTGGGCGGGCTTTGGGTGCACAGACAGACTGCATTTAGAACAGGGCGATCCAGGGACTGAAACGAGAGCTTTCCCCACGCCAGGAAAATTAAATGCGCCAGCAGAATTTCAGTACTATGACACATTACGTCATTATCGCGCCAAAGCTTATTGCACTCTAGATGAAAGGCCAGGTCTGTCGCCGACATTACATTCTTGGGTTAAACGAGGACATTGTGCTCCTTTCATATGCTCCTCCCCAATATTGATACAAACGACAGAAAAATCCAAGCTCAGCTAGCCTAGTCCACCACCAACGTTGACGTGCTTGCCTCGAGTTCAACACTGTCGTCTTGGTGATGAGTACACACAGAAGCCTCTCTTTTAAGTTAAGCATTTTCCCTTTGACAAGTAACTAAAGTTACTCATACGTACACCAATCTGCCTTTTGTTTAACGGGGTAGGCCAAAATTAAGGGAACATGCAAACGAGCTCAATTTCCATATGAATCGCCGCCTGCTCAAACACTAGAGACATCTGTCAACAAAAATCGACGTCGTGGAAGGACAACCTGGTCTTTTGTCCCCCTTTACTGCTGCTGTACGAAGAGGCAGCTATCAACACGGTGTAAATTAACAAACGCTTTACCAGCTATACAATATCGCTGCAGTGAACATAACGTGACTGTATTAACGTTAACAGTGATTAGTGACGCTGAAGCACTGGTGTTTCTACCAGCTAGCTAACCACAATGTATTAAAAATGCCAACTCGTCGTAGACAGTTAACCTGTCTAGCGCAACAAGCAAGCTAGCTTCCCATCTCCCCAGAGCACCACGCTGTGAAATCGGCCATCTAATTACATACCCAGTCAAAAAGCTTATTCTATTCTAGCATAGTTGACCATTTGTTTATTATGTTGACAGCATTAAACACGTTGCTGCACATATCAGAAACAGCCAGTGCTACACGAGTAACAAGCACAGCTAGCTGCCTCGTTACAGGGAATAACGTTACTAGCAAGCTAGCTAGACTAGAACCAAGCCGTTTCGCCCCAGAGTTTCCAGACACATAGCGCTAGGCCGCGGCGCTCCGGCACCGCCTCCCCTTGGGTCAGCTTTCACACGGACATTCGGCGCAGCCATGCACACACAAAAGCTGCACAAGTCAAACACTACACCCAGAAAACCACAACACAGTTTAACCCTTGGCATTACACACCCACAGCTAGCCAATAGTTTGGGAAGCGGACAGTATGTTCTCACGTCAAACTGAGGTGCCATCTGTAACATTATCGAGCTTGCTAACGTTGGCCATCACCAACATCTTCACTCACGGATCATTTTGAAGGTTATCTTATTTTAAAAACCCGCTGCATAAAGATATAGTTTAAAATATAAGTCATAAAGCAATGCATCAACTTGAATTATTCGTTTGCCATTTAAAAAACTGCCCGCTAGTCATCTCTTCTCTAGGATTAGTCTCTCAGCGAAATGAATTAGTCGGTTTAGCTAGGCTAGCTACACGACAGGCTGTTTCGGCTAGCTTGCTACTTGTTCTCCGTGGAAACACAAAGCAAACCTCAGTTGGTGTCGAATGTATTCCTGCGAGAAATCCCTGCTCGGATACAACCGGGGGTCGGCCGCTTACCTCAGAAGAAATGTCCTCCTTAATATTTTTAATTTGCGTGAAATAATCCGCCAGGGATACCACCCGTATTTTTATCCTTTACTCGTATCGGTGTTTCTGTTTCCACATTGACGCGGCTGTCGGTCTCGGTCCTGCGCACTGACTGTTGTTGAAATACTTTTCCACGGGAACTGCTCTCGCAGCTGACGGGTACGCGCGATTTCGCAGACATGAACGCGCTGCCGATCGTTTTTTTACCACGCGACTCTGGAAAGCATCTGCTTTGCTATTTTTAAAATAAGTTGCGATTTTTTGTCTTATCAGCCTATTCGTATATACAATGAATTATGAATATCTGCGGGTGCATATATCTAAGACTAAGTAAAGATTATTTACAATGCAATAGAAAATAGATAATTTATACAATTTAAATGCAAAAATGTATATCAGGAAAATTGATTCATGTTATGTCTCCATAAGAATAATATCTAGTTGTCTATATGTGCAACCGAATTACATATATCAGATCAGTGTATAGTGCAGAAATATGCAATGCACTTTAAGGCATCTATCCGAAATAGCTTATACCTTCTGTTTGGTGTTATCAGCTGTGTCTCCAAGTCCAAGAAGCATTGTTTCTGGATCAATGCTGCAGATTTTCTCTGCAGTGCTGTTTTTTTTTCTTTCTTTTACTTTCTTTTTATTTTATTAAAACTGGTCTTCTGTTTTTAAATTGCTCAGGATTCGAAATGTAACTGACACCAGTCAAGCAGTCATCCTATTTTCTTTCCAGAAATGGGTGATTCTTTTATGTAGGAAAGTGGACTGTGTCTACTGTTCAATCTCCAAAGACTAATGCCTCAGCCTTTTGGAATAATGACATGAATGTCATGGCTGCAGTGATGCAGTCTGTCTCAGTGGTTGTGTAAGGCCTTTGGGTAGTTTTTTCTCCTTCATGCAGCCAATAATTTGACATACAGTATAATTGAATTCCACTGCGCCTACACCCACCTTTACCAATCTACCTCCATCTCACTACTTTAAAGTTACTGAATTATTAACCAACCCAGGACTTCAGGCACCGAAGCCCATCCAAACTTAGCAACAGTGATACCTTTAGCTGCAATGTGCTCTTTGTCTGAATAGATACAGTTACACAGACTCAGCAGCTAGCCTCTGTGCGGTAGCAAGTTACTTAAGAAGCAACTACACACGCACCCACACCCCACACATACTCGAACATACTTACATATGCGTACACATATATACACACTCAGACACACACACACACACACTCACAGACATATACTTACACACACATGCATGCGCATACACATGTATGGGCACACTTGTGTGTCAAAATTCTGGATGTACACAAATACATTAATTTGCACATACATGCATTTCTCCATAAATAAATGCATGTCTGAGCATAATTTGTGTGATGGTGTCAGGGTAGTGAGGAATAAGTAAAATATGCAATTTCTGAATCTAGGCATTTCAACAGCTAACACCCTCATTTCATGTTCAGCACTCTCAATACCGAACACAAGTGCATCAACAGTGAAAACTCCTCACTTATCCAACATGTAAAATGCACTTTTTAAATTTAATTTGTTAATTTATCGATCAGTTATCAATCAAATCACCAAATTAAAACTACCTTGAAAAACAATTAATGTTACAGACGTAGACAAGTTACAGTCACAAAAGAAATGAATGAAAATAGGTGCTACAGCGTGTCTCTCCCAAGTAACCCCAAGAATGTGCTTAGACCAAAATTCAAGAACCAACAGGCAGCAGAATATTCCAAAAAGACCAGGGATGAAATGTAGAACACTAGACCTAGCAACCTGGCAACCTACAACTAACTCTCTAAACTAAAAGAAAGGCACACCTTTAATCTAGTTGAAAGAGGAGGGGGCACCCCCTCTTCTCCTGGCCCGTGCATACTTAAGTAATAATCAAGAGGATTCAAGGAGTACTGATTTCTTCCCCTTTTATATTATTATTATTATTATTGGTTCAGGTCAATCTAAAGTACACACCATCTTTTTAAGGTTATAGGGAAATTAACGATCTCCTACAGAGCATTATGGTGACATTAAATATTACAAATTTTGAGATCTTTTTGGGAATGACAGCCTTGGCTATTACTGAAATGCAATGCTTGTGAGCTACTATGTGGAGAGACTAGATCAGGAAATAATCAAACCAAGTTACAAAGTCAGCAGTGACAGTCTTTATTCTGGCATGGCCTGACTCAGAATCTCCAAAATAGTGCCTGTGGATGCATTTACCAGTTTCAAGGTGTGGAATCTTAATAGGATGAGGCATGAGGCCAGCATGAGGCTTCCCTGGTCCCGCCTGTTGACACACACACAGTCATACATACGCACGCACACCCATACTCACAACCACATTTACACCTCTAATGGCTACCCCCACAGCCAGTTCTTGCCCTCTGTGTCTTATCTCTGTATTATCTAGTGCACAGAACAGGCCAAATGGTGACGTAGGGTTCTGACAATAGGCACATAATGGCTGACTGGATACAGTCCAATGTTCAGACTGTAGGTGACACACACAGCATTGTGAAGAACGATGTCAGTCACTCACATTTCTCTTGCCTGGTGGGCTCTCTCTCTCTCTCTCTCTCTCTCTCTCTCTCTCTCTCTCTCTCTCCCTCCCTCATGGCCATAGGTACATTTTATGCCTATTATTTTTCTGTACATTATCTGGATCAGTTATCCAATAAATTCTTCAAGGACACCTTCATTCTGTGGACGCTTGAAATGATCCGCATCCAAATCTGCAGTTAAATTTAGGTTTGGCCTGTTTCAGACCAAGAAAATGTAATCAATCATGAATTACTTTTCCAAAAGCCTTCATGAAAAATACCGCAGTTCATTTTGTCATACATAAAGAACAAACTTCTTTTGGTTCTGTTGGTATAATTCTCCACTACAGTCTAATTTGTATCTGTCTACACCACTGCCTCCACCTCATCATATTTGATTCCATTGATTTGTTCAACATCTGATCGGAATCCCCTTTTGCACCCACTGGTTCAGTTGGATGTTTATATACAATAAGCAAACATGGCAAACCTGTGCTGTGATGGAAAACCCTCAGGCAGACCCTGCCTATCACAGAGATCACCTGACCAGGTGCAGAGTGAGGCTGACACCTATCCCTGGCAGACTCCACCCCCTCTTGTCCTTCCAGCACACTGCAAACTGAGTGCGCTGGGGTGTAACTCTCTCCCACCCTGGCCAGACACACGAACACAAGGCCTCTTATCATCTCTTATTCCCACGTTCCCTCTCCCTGACTCACTGCTCCTGTCTGGTGTAGATGATGTCATTCAGACGCGAGGGGAACCCCTCTGCCAGACAGTCCCTGAATCACCTTCCAAACTCCAGACTAGACAAGGTATTATTACTGCCCAGGGCAGGGAGTAGGTGAGATCAGTGCGCTCACCCGGGCGGGAGGATCACAGGGCAAGGCTCCTCCCTCTCTGCATCTGGAGTACTCTCCTTTTCCCAAGGCTGTTTTCAGTGTTCCCTAGGAAACTATATTCATTTTGCCAACTTGGCTCCATAGAAAGTAATATCATTTGGGTGGCAGTGTAATATAACGTTTAGGGAAGTAGACTTGCCACCCAGAGATTTCAGGTTTAATTCACAGGTGGGGCACTTGTGCCCTTGAGCAAGCAACTTCAGTAAATGTACACATAATGTACACATTATGAATTGTATGTAAAATGTTGCGCAAGTTGTTCTGGATGAGAGCGTCTGCTACATGCCTACAACTGTAAATGATAATTGGTAAGCAGAGCAAGCTGCTCCTGTGTGAGCCATCAGGGAATTTGACCACACCCTGAGGGAACAGTTATACCACCACCGAACGGAGAGAGAGAAAAAAGAGAGGGGGTGAGAAATCAAACACCTGTTTGGTCAGCACTGCAGTGTCCTTTCCTGTTCGGGACGATTCATGCACTGCACCAAGTTTTCCTTGCTTATGACCTTCCAATTGTCAAGTGGCACTTTTGTGTGTAGCTGGCATGCGCCATTTTGTGCCAAAACCGCTCAGTTGCATTTTTCACTGAATATTCACATCTATGCCTGATGTCAAATGGCAACTGTTCATCACTGTGTCCACATTTATCTGTGTGCCGTCGGTAAGCACACTGGAAAAAAGCCAATGAACAGCCAGTGAAATGGTAATGTCATGGCTAATTCATTTGTATACACTTTTCACAGGATTGAAAAAAGATTAGTTATTTCTTGTTTTTTTTTTTAATTTAAAAAAGCTTTAAATAGCTGTACCTACTTGATTTAATTTTTATAAATAAAATGATTGAATTTTCGTGGGATTGTTTGGTCTTTATTTTGGGAGAATGTTTACAGAATTCTCAGAATATACTGCAAGGCTTTATTCCGGAAGGATACAGAGTGCCTGTTCTGCGTGTTAAAGAGTTGTCTGTGTTCTCAAGACTCTGGAAAACATCGTTCATTACAATTGGTCAACATTACAAAGCAGGGGAGAGAGAGTGTGGCTCATCCTGTTGGACAGCTGATTTTCAACCCATATATGAATCCTGGGGGTTTGAGTCCTCACTGAGCCACTCTCTGTACTGTGGTCCCTTCGTAATCAGTAGTTGTCATTGTTTTCTCCCGGGCTGTGCCACAGATTCCACTTGGAGAAGAAAAACTAGTGAACTAAAAAAAAGCAAAAAAACAAAAAACTAAACAAAAACCTCTTGATGGGTGTAACCTGTCTGCCAGAATGGACAGTTACCGTTTCCCAATATCACTGACAAACAGCCTGTGTGTTTGCGAGCTTCTTATTGCAGAGCTCTCAGTGAGAAAGCTGCCATCATCAGACTTCTTCATCTTCATTACTGTGACTTCTTCAACACTTTGCTCAGTTATTTCGCCCTGAGCCATTCATTAATAGCTACAGAAGCTTTACCTTGATTTTTTTTTTTTAGTTGTACTTGGTTGCACGCACAAGCAGAGGTCTGTGATATCTGTATATGTTTTTCAATTACATGGATTTAAACCATGGAAAATACAAAGCCACGTTTCTCTCCACCCAGGGCCATTTATCCCTCTAGACCAAGACTGAAAATGTTCAAAGTGGTAAGATTATACAGCCGCAAGCAAGCTACCAAATCGCGAAGGCAGATTAAAACACTGCAAAATGCTGTGCAGTGTAACAAAGAGAAAAGCTCTTTATAAAAATTTTGCAACATAGCTGTCGGAGGAGAGCTCTGTGGTCTGCAGAACGCTTTTAAATATTTCACTGTATGAAGTGTGAAATCAAAAAAGAGTCTAATTAATGTTGTCTACTGGTGTGACTGATGTCATGCACATAGGCATTATGACTCAGTGTATATACTCAGACACAGTCTGAGTATATACACTGCTGCAGGTTTTGTGTGTGTGTGTGTATATGTGTGGCCTGGGCTGTGCTACAGGCCCTACAGTTGTGATGCTGACCAACACCAGTGTCTCACGCGCCCATCTGCCTCTCTGTGAGGAGATTCTCTCAGTCTAATTTCTTCTGCTGTCAGGAAAACATCAGTTTCTTTCGCAATCTGAAATAGACATTTGCTTCGATTCAGACCAATCCACCAGAAGACCAGCCATCAGAATGAGGCCAGCTTAAAAGGGTGTGTGCGTATAATTTTATTTCCACAGAAATAAGGAAAAGCACATTCATACATATTCACCAAGTAATAAAGCTAAGGGGCGTAAATTACATTTTTAAAGTAGCATTATTTTACTGCGTTAAACTGCAGAGACATTGGATTTCCCCAACGAGGAAAGGAACTGCATCTCACGCAGGAGGAGAGGGGGAACGAGGGTGAGCTGATGGGGGATTACAGACCTGGTTATGCAAGCACATTGTACAAGCACCCTGGGGTAGGGAAGGGGGGGGGGTGCAGTGGGTAAACAACTGAGAGTGTGGGGAGAGAGCAGCTCCCAAGAATGTTGAGCTGTTCTGGAATGTTGATGATCCTAAGACATTCTGCCCTGGACATGACTTATGCTTTTTTTCCCCCTGCTTTTTATAGTCTTGTAGAAATGGGGGGAGGGGGAGAGAAAGAGAGGCCAGAGGGGGAGGAGAGAGAGAAAGGGAGAGAGCGGGTGGGGGAGGGGGCAGCGAGCGGACCGACGGCCCCGTTGTGTCTCCGTTCCACCCCAGGCTCGCCCTCCACCCGGCGGCGGAGAGAATGCGTGCAGGGAGAACTCTCTCTGACTAATTAAAGCCTATCACAGACCGCGAGCGCACGCCCCAGCCCCTCCTCCCTCAAGCCGACCGAAATGTAAACACGCTAATTTTCACTCGGCGCAAACACATGCAGATGAGCCAGGCGGCCAAGGGAGCAGCTTCTGCAAAGGAGACCGGCAGAATCCCCCGCTCCCCTTTGCCTTGCACTCTCTGAACTCCACGAACCATGTCTGTGCACACACTGCCAGTGACACTGAACTGGACTGCAGCCAGTGAGCAAAGCAGGGGTTTCCAAGCTGTGAGTCGTGACTACATGTAGGGTTGCCTGAAAACATTGGGGAAATAAAAGTTAAAAAAAAAAAGATTTTGTAATTTTTGGTCTCTTTGAAGTATGTGAATATAGACCACCACATATTGAACATCAGCCCCAAAACCCAACTGTAATAAAGCAATGTGGCATGAAAGGTCACGGCTAAACAGTGTTGTTTGGCATGAGGCGTGTGAGTGGAGTGTTGGGGGTCATGTAAATTTGTGAGCATTCATTTGAGGATGCATCAGAAAAAGGTTTGGGAGCCCCTAGAGTAGAGGTGTATGAAGCGAATGAGGGAGTGTGAGGGACTGTAAGTGAATAAGGTTAACAGTGAGTAGGGGAACGAATGGGTGAAGGGACAATGTGTGAGGACCAAATGCATTGTGGGAGCTAATGATTGTAAATATTAAATAATGAGGATTCAAAATTCTAAATAAATTCATTTTACTCAGCTAATACAGAATTTTATTCAGAATTTTTTTTTCATCTCATCGTACACTACATGGTTAAAGGTATGCAGACATCTGACATTCAACATCACATCCACAATTATGGGTATTAAAATGGAGTTGGACCACCCTTAGCTGCTATAACAACCTCCACTCTTCTGGGAAGGCTTTACACTAGATGTTGGAGCATTGCTGCGGGGATTTGCTTCCATTCGGCCAGAAGAGCATTAGTGAGGCCGGGCACTGACTGGGTGATTAGGCCAGGATTGCGGTTGGCTTTCCAATTGATTCGAAAGGTATTGGATGGGGTTTAGGTCAGGGCTCAGTGCAGGCCAGTCACGTTCTTCCGAACCGTTTTCAACAAAACCATTTCTATACGGACCTTGCTGTGCGCCCAAGGGCACTGTCATGGGCCGCACCCAAACTGTTGGGGAAGCACAGAATTGTCTAGAATGTGATTGTATGCTGTAGCATTAAGAGTTGCCTTCTCTGGAACTAAGGGGCCTAGCCCAAATGATGAAAAACAGCCCCAAACCAAGGGGTGTCCAGATACTTTTGGTCATGCAGTGTACTTCTGTCAATAAGAATATAAAACAAAAATAAATTAGCTATATTGTTCTTGTAGACAATATTCATTTCATAGTTACTTCTTGATTTTGATTCAGCATGTGAATGAACAAGTGTAGGAGCATTACCCCCACTCACCATTTCCCAAGAAACAGACACTTTCCCAGAGGAAAGAACAGGATCTTTTACCACTGTTACATTTCTGAATCTTTTATGAACAGTTTACTGTGAGACTTAGAAAAGACGTAGGTGCGGAAACAATGGCATTTAGCATATGGCTGGACATCTGCAGAGATTCAGTTGACTGAAGTGAGCTTAGTGAATAAGCCATTTAGATGAAAACAATGAGACCTAGTGATGGTCACTATGAATGTTCAATCATTCTAAGTACAACTCAGAGTTATTTCCCCACAAAATATGAAAGGCTCAGCTGCCTAGCTAAAGTTCCCCCTGCTTGATTGCAGTTGAATACAACAACGAGGTGCCAACCTGAACAGAGTCATTCTAATAGTGAAACTCCTTGGCGACTGCTCTAGTCTGATTAAGTCTTATTTTTCCCCCAACCACAGATGGTGCTAATGAAACTGGTCCTGTGTCACTTTCTACTGTGGTTTGGAAAACTGAAGCTGCAGTAATATGGAACTTATATTCCACAATACGCACATACGAAAATTCACTTTAATCAATTATTGTGTTTGGTGCCATTGTTGTCCAATTTTACGCCGTCAAAGTGTCATGTGACTGCCCCGTAACTTGCTGTAATATTGGCAGCTGTTTTAAGTGCACACCCATGAACTTTCACATACTGCTGGGTGATGTGTTAGAAAGTGTCAAAAAGGTCACCTTTTACACAAACCCATAACTCTCTTACATAACCAGGTGCCACTGAGTTTCTAAAGCAGCCAATCAACACCTGACATGCATCAAGTCACCTGTGACTGGTGACTGGGCTTACCCCTGACCAGTGGAGAGAAGAACACAATTCCCACAACTATCAGAGAGGGGTGGAGATTCACTTGGGAGGTGTTGCCAGGCCCAAACCATAACAAGATCTCATTGGCAGGAGGGGGATAATGTTCAATTAGAAGGCAGCTTCTTTAGACTCAGTCATTTAACAGATACTCTTACACAGAGTGACATAACATACATTCATTTGATTAAACTATTCATCTGTACAGCAGGATCAGCAAGTACTTTGCTCAAGGGCAAGACAGCAGGGACTTGCATGAGAATCAAACCTACACCCTCTGAAATACAAGGTTAGTTCCCTATCCCTTATACTACCCCGAGACATGGGTAGAAATACATTCATTATCCACCACCACTTATCTGTGAGGGTAGTGAATGAGCCATTTAGATGAAAAAAAAACGGGATCTAGAGATGGTCACTATGAATGGTCAGTCATTCTAAATACAATTCAGTTCTTTTTCCGCAAGATGTCAAGTCTCAGCTGCTCAGCTAAAGTTCCCCCTGCTTGACTGCAGTCGAACACAACGAGATGCCAAACTTAAGAATATTTCTGATGGTGAAACTCCTTGGCAATCACACCAGTCCAATTCAGTCTTCTGTTACCACTTATCACAGATGGCGCAAATGAAACTGGTCCAGCGTCACTTCCTACTGCGGTTCGGAAAACCGAAACTGCAGTAACATGGAACTTTTATTCTACAATACGGACATGCAAAAATTCACTTTAATCAGTTCTTGTATTTTGCATCATTGAGTGTGCAAATTCATTTGTAGACTCCATCCATCCATCCTTTTTTGCTGGTCAGGGTTGCAGGGGTGCTGGAACCTATCCCAGCATGCAGTGGGTAAAACGCAGGAATACACCCTGGACAGGTTGCAAATCCATTATTGGGCCCACAAATCATTTACTTAAACATTCATACCTATGGGAAAATTAGTCTCCAATTAGCCTACTGCGTGTCTGTGGACTTCGGGAGGAAAGTAGAGTATCTAGAAAGGCCCTTGATCTGGATTCAACTCGATACCTTCATGATGTGAGGCAACAATGCTACTCACTGCACTGTATACTGAACTTTAATAAACTCATAAAATTATTTAGTTTAAATGTGTTTTGTACATTATGACTACCATTATGCTAATTTAATAGCAATTTAACAAAATAATCTTTATTCAAGGTTCCATACATTTTATTTTTATTCATTTTATTCATATTTGCTGCATGTAAATACTGCTTTAATACATACATATGTATGAACAATAGATGTTCATGTTCTCAAAGAAAAGATTACCAAAACACTGAGGCAAAAAGGATATTTTTAGTTGAGAATGCGGTTAGGTTAGTCGAGAATAGTTTTCTTTAGTTCAGAACACACAGTTCAGTTCTGAAGTTATTAGCTCACCTTTCTTGGCTCGAAGTCATCCACTGTTCCGCTGTCAAAGTGTCATGTGAACGCCTGTAACTTGGTGTAATATTGGCAGCTTTTTCAAGAGCACACCCACAAACCTTCACGTGCTACTGGGTGATGTGTCAAAAAGGTCACCTTTAACACAAACCCATAACTTTGTTACATAACAAGGTGCCACTGAGTTCTAATGCAACCCATCAACATTTGATACGTCTTAAGTTACCTCTGACTAGGGCTACCTTTGACCAGTGGAGATTCACTTTGGTGTTGTCAGGCACTACCCATAACAAGACCTCATTGGCAGGGGGGTGTTAATGTCCAATTAGAAGACAATTTCAATATTTACTCAGGTATTAAACAGATACCCCTACAGAGACATACTACACTTTCAATTGATGCTATACTATCTATACAGCAGCATCTGGGCTTTGCTCAAGGGTGTAACGGCAGTGACTTACATGGGAATGAAACCCTCAACCTCTGAGATATAAGGCTTGTTCCCTGATCATCATACTACACCAACACATGGGGAGAAATCCATTAATTATCCACCAGACTTCACTGAGTTTCTGCTGTTGACACAGGGTGTTAAGGTTATGACCATCATAAATTAACTGTCTCTGGCTTTTAGGAACTGTACAATTTACTATTAAGTAATTTAGCAAATTCTTTTTGAAAAGTACATTTCACTTTCCTTTTTCCTTTTCACAAGAGCTAGGGATACTCAAAGCTACAATCATACCTTCAAGCTGCATGCCTCCAGACCTACAAGGGGAGAGAAGGTGTTCTTTTAATAAACAGAAACATTGAGGTGAAGAGATGAGGTTTTATATGTTTGTGCAAGACAGCCAGAGAATCTTCCTTTGGTTCTTCTACCGCTGGGGGACAAGGGCAGAGAAGAGCTGGGAGCAGCAGCCATATGCTTGAAGAGATGGGACATCGAGGTGTCAACAAGACGCAGAATAAAGAGACCTGATTGGAGCTTATGGTGTAATTATTACTGTAAGGCAGGAAGGGCCAGTACCCTTTGAAGTTCGGTATGCCAGAGATATGTATGGCAAGAGATTTAAACTGAAAGCCATGGGAAGCCAGTGAAGGGTGTTCAAAGTTGAGTTGATGTGTCTGAATTTAGGTTGGTTAAAGACCAGGCAGGCAGCAGCATTCTGGACTGCCAGCAGCCGCCTCATGGCATGAGGTGACAGGTGGGCGAGTACAGGTGTCCTTCCAGACAGAGCTGGTAGTCTGTATTCGTCCATTATCTGCATAGAGCAAACCAATTTTCCTGCAATGTTTCAAGAGGTCAGAAATCCATCTCATGCTGCGTTTACTATAATTTGTGGTTCGGAGCCGGGCAAATCCAGTGGCTCTCCTATTGGCTGTTCCCATGCCGACTGACAGCCTCGTCTCTCAGGGGTCCCCAAGCGCTCAGCTCAGCCACGTACTCCATCTTATGTTCTTTTAAGGCAAACTCCGCCACCCACTCTGTCACTTATGATGAATTAAATATGCAGTAGCTCAATTAAAAACTGAAAGCCTTTCGGCCTTTATCAGGCTGTGCCTCCTGGGAGCGAACACTCCTTTATGTCACCTCACCAACTTGTTCTCTTTTGGACTTCCCTGCTTTAATTACCTTCACCATTTAATTTTAATTGTTAAAATTAGTGTAATCATTTTTTTCATGAGCAGAGCAAACCCCTCCCACCCCCCCCACCCCCCCAAGCAAAAAAAGAGCACACCGAATAATAATAAATAAAGAAAACATGTCCTTTAATGACTTCACCGCCTTTGGGAAAACTCAAGGGAGTTTCTCCTGCTAAATAAAACAAAGTTTTGGGGTCTGTGGAACCAACTGGAATAATATCGCCCCCCCCAGCTTTCGTCTTAAATATAAAAAAAATAAACAGAACAGCAACCAACCAGGAGAAAAAAGCATGGCAGTCCTTTTCCATTGCACCTACAGGATACAGCAGAAAATGACTCGGAAACACAGGCGGTTTGACCCCTCGTCACAGCTTCCTGGGCCAGACGGCAGCAACATGGCAATGCCTGGAGAATGTTCACGAATGCGATATTACAATGGAACCCGCGCACCTCCCGACCCCCGATGCGATGGATCAGCCACAACAGCACTGCACATGACAATGATGCGCGTGTCTTTATATCTGTACAAGGCAGGGCCGCTGGCTTGCGAAGGAGAAAGGGAATTTACAAACATTGTTAGGCTGTCTTGAAGCTTACTGGGACCTCTTTATATGGTAAACAGCGGCCTCTGGTGGTCTTCTGGTAGAACTGACAATGAACTACCATTTGTAAGTGTGTTACCTTTGTGCTCATCTGTATTAGGAACTGTACATTGTGTCGGAGGAGCGGCTTTTTAAATAGATATTTGCTCCCATATTCTCCCTCCTTTGCCTGCCCCTGTTGCTGTGTGTCCTGATTATGCGGGGCCAAGAGGAACATGGAATTGTAACACAGCTAAGTCATTAGAGGTGTGTCAGTCTGTGCTTAAATATCGATGGACTTAGTTAAGGTAAGGAAGCGCAATTCTTTCACGAAACGTACGGCGAGGGAGCGCATGTGCTCACAATGTCCTGCTACCAAAAACTTTTGAGTGTTGCATTGTGGGAAAGGGGATCATTGCAATGGACACTGAAGTTCCCATGTGTAAACAGTAAACAGACAGAGAGAGAGGGAACGGGGTCCAGTGTTCTGCGGGGGAAAAAGTGTCTGTAAAAACATGTTTTTATGGTAAGTGCTCCCCCTCTTCCTTCCCTCCTTTAGTCTTTTCTCTCTTTCGAAAGAGTCCTGCGTTTCAGGTTGCCGTGGTAGTGAGGATACCTCTCTCTGCGCAGCAAAGGATTTAATGTCTTATGTACAAATGGAAATCAAGTCTTAGTGATTCTGTTTATAACAGCTCCAAAACAGAAAGGCTCCCTTTCCCAAATGAGTCTCTGTGCAGGGAAAACTACAGCAAAGCACGAAATCTCTCCCGCTTTCAAAGCCACCTGAATCTGCAGAAATAAATTATGAGGAAACATTTATATTTCATATATACACGAGTGATCGGCCACTTCCGCCAAACCCGTCCTCCCTCCCCGCCCAAAAAATTCCACTCGAAAATCACTTTGATTGACATTACCCAGCATTCCATTGGTTCATCAGGCAGGAACAGGCAACGGGAAGTGAGTGTGCTGGAGAATGGAAATGGGGGGGATAGATTCACTAGGACCTTCGATTAAGTGGACCTCAGCGTGAAGCTGACTCCATTCTGTCCCCATAGTGTGGTGGATCATCCAGTCCCGTTCAATGATTACACTAAAAGAGCTCAGTCAGCTGAACCCTGTTCTCAGAGGTCACGCCCCCCCCCCCCCCCCCCCAGGGCTTTACGCTACTATTTTTCCCAAGGGGAAAAAATGTGTGCCCCTAAGCTGAAAAACTCAGGAGCACAGCAAAGCATCCCAATTAGTAGATGTGCTCCTAAATGATTTGATTCCAGTTAGCACACACCCATTCCCGGGAGCAAAAGCTCTTAAAATGGGAGCGCTGCAGAGCCCCGCCCCCCTCCCTCCTCCTCAGACGGACAGAGTGACGGACAGCCGGACGGAAGAACGGGGGCTCAGCCCAGCAGCAGGCCCGACAGGGCGTTGAGGTCCCTCATGTAGGGGTTCTCGCTCAGGATGCGGTCGATGCGCGGCTTCTGGTCGGGGAAGATGTCGTACAGCTTCCTCTTCAGGTCCGCCGTCTCGCCGGGGGAGCGCTGGGGCGGGGGGGAGGGGGACGGGCGGGGCGGGTGCCAGCCGGGCGGCCCCGTGTGGGGCCAGCGCGACGGGGGCCGGGTCTGGGGGGCGAGGGAGGGCCGCGGGGCCGACTGGAGGGCCTGGACGTAGACGGGCGGGGTGACCCGGAGCTCTGGCCTGGAGGGCGCGGTGACCGGGCTGTGCCTGCGGGGAGGGAGAGCGCACCGTCACACTAAGGGCGAGCGACAGGACCTCCCTGTAAAGCCTTCACAGGCCACACTCCTGCACACCAACGACAACGCTCACCAGCGCTCACCAACGCTCACCAACGCACAGAAACTAAATCCCTCTTTCAAATCGTTTTCATTATGCTTAGTAACTGAAAATAAATATATGAATATGCATTTGATCCTGGGAGAAAGAGAGATAGAGAGGAACAGACAGACACACACACGAACACACACGCACGCGCACGCACACACGCATGCACACACACACTCACGCACAGAGACACGCATACACAGTCACTCACACACACACACACACACACACACACAGACACACACACACTCACACACACACACACACACACACACACACACACACACACACACACACACACACACACCTGAAGTCCTTGCGTAAGAAGTCCTCCAGCTGGGGGCCATGCTTGCCGAGGGGGTCATCTGGGATCAGGAAGTGGTCGCCCACAAAGGTGAACTGCAGCAGCCTGCAACAACACAGCACTGACCCTGAGTCTGTGTGCAGCAACACAGCACTGACCCTGAGTCTGTGTGCAGCAACACAGCACTGACCCTGAGTCTGTGTGTGTAGTAACACTGACCCTAAGACTGTGTGTGCAGTAACACAGCACTGACCCTGAGTCTGTGTGTGTAGTAACACTGACCCTAAGACTGTGTGTGCAGTAACACAGCACTGACCCTGAGTCTGTGTGTGTAGTAACAACACTGACCCTGAGCCTGTGTGTGCAGTAACACAGCACTGACCCTGAGCCTGTGTGTGCAGTAACACAGCACTGACCCTGAGGCTGTGTGTGCAGTAACACAGCACTGACCCTGAGCCTGTGTGTGCAGTAACACAGCACTGACCCTGAGTCTGTGTATATTAAACAGCACTGACTTGCGGTTATGCCCCTAACCTCTCTTTGATGATTTGTTTCCATGCCTCCGATGTGTCCACAAAATCCCGCAGGTTGTCATTGGTGACGATGACCCCGCCCGTCTTCTCTGCCAGGTGGAGAAGGAACCTGGCAAAATGAGAGGGACAGGTAAGCTCACAGGCGAGTATGAGATTATGAATGAGGTGCGTTGTTTGGGGTGTGAGAGGGTGAGGTGGGGTTCAGTTTTGGGGTGTGAGAGGGTGAGGTGGGCTCAGTTTTGGGGCGTAAGAGGGTGAGGTGGGGTTCAGTTTTGAGTGCGAGAGGGTGAGTTGGGTGCGGCTTGGATGGCATAAGGCCGAGAGGCGTGTAGCTTGTCCTGGAGTGTGTGGGAGGGGTACCTGTCGTCATGGGAGCAGATCCGCTGCCCGCACACCTCCCGGGAAGGGGTGAAGGACAGCAGCCGTAAGTCCTCCAGCTGGCTGAGGAAGTGCTGCTCTGTGGAGACAGGAAGCATACACATACACACGCCTTTAATAACTGCAAAGAACACACACACACACGGGTGCACACACACAGACGCACGCACACACACACGCACACACACACAGACACATGCACACACACACGCATGCACACGCGCGCACACACACACATACACACACAGACACACACACACAAACCTGCAAAGAACACGCACACACCCACTCATTTCAGGGCTGGAGATTTTAGAAATTCCGGGAATTGACGGATACCACAACAAACACTATTACATTACAAAGTGCCACAGCAAAATGTTTCAGATTAATTTGTAACTTCTAATGAGCTCATTTTAGGTCAAGACTTGCAGAACAGGCTTTTAGTTATTTAACGGGGTCAGAATGTTCTAAAAAAACAAACAAACTTGAATTTCAACTGGTGGGAAGAACTGGTTCCCCCGGTCCATAGCAGGAAAGGGGAGTGGACATTTTTGGGAAATTCCAAGATTCCAGCTTCTGTTAAACACCCCTATTGCAGGCATGCATGTGTGCTCAAACACACACACACACACGCATACACGCACACACACACACACTGACACACACAACACACACCTGTGATGTTGGGGTCTCTCTTCTGTCTCCACTGCGGCACGAAGACGGTGATCT
>CM077288.1:18496823-18541823 GCA_039654925.1 Anguilla pacifica
AACCCCTAACTGCTCTGGTGAATGAGAGGCATCAATTGTAAAGCGCTTTGGATAAAAGCGCTATATAAATGCAGTCCATTTACCATTCAGATACTGCATCCAATATCCGGCCAGGCCATTACACTTTTACCGCTGGCTAACGGCAGCCAATGATGCCCAATGGCGTTCCGCTGCAGGGAAAACATTTGGAATTCAACTCAACTTTTTCTATTTGCCCTTCCGTTTGATTTTTATACTCCAATTCTTTGGCAATTATACGTGATTGTTGTTTAGAGGATGAAGAGTCCTCTTTCCTCCGATTAAAACAAGACACAACACATCCATATCTAAGAAATAGCTGATCACAAAAGAATAGAATTCTATTTCAATGGCTCTGAAATCGAGAAGGTGACAGTGTTGCCCGGTTACACTATCCATCACCACATTGAGTTCAAGCTTTACAAGTCAAGGGGAGAAGACAAGCAAATCCCGATATATATATTTTTTTTTGGGGGGGGGGGGGGGGGAAGAGAAGGAGGAGGAGCAACACTAAGGCTAAGTTCATAACCGGCCTTAATGCTCAATTCTGATCTTTTGCTCAGATCCAATCCTTTTTGCATTGACTTCACATTCATGCCTGTAACTCACCGATATCCACTGCAAGTGTGAACAGGCCTCAGCCTTGAAAGAGCCTGCACGCACGCATTAACGACAAAAAAACGTAATATTTCTGAGACGGTCCATCACGGAAACAAGCGAAATAGCGGCGCAAGCACTGGGTCGAGTCTGAAGCGGCTTACTTGCTTACTATTGAGTACACAACTTGCATACAACTTGTATACTCAACAGTAGGCAAGTAAGCCGTTCTGGACGCGGCCCGAGATTGTTCGCTGTGGAGGTCGGATGGCGCTTCGTCAGCTGAGGGTGAGGGTGAGGAGGAGGTGGAGGAAGGCCGAAGGAGCGATGACGACAGTGACCTGCGGCTGCCCGGTGAAGTACGACGTTAAGAAAGCCATAGGAATTCTGACCTGACGGTGCTCAGTGGTCACATGGCCACAGTGCGCGCGCAGCGGTCACATGACCACAGATCCAGGCCCCGCATATGGAAGTGGCCCAAACGTGATATGAAGAGATATGATTTGGGCCACCTCAGCCTGTAATCTGAACGGGGTCTAAAGGTCACCGTAGGGCAGCGGGAGGAGTGATCCAGGCGTGCGATCGATAGGCGTGGGCACTTTCGTCTTTAGATAAGCGCAATACGCAATACCTTTTCTCTCTTTCCTTCTCTTACGTATCATTCTGCACAGACCGCCCAGTCTGTAACCCACGGACACAATCACCAGCTGCTGATATCAGAACATTGCCTTTTGACATGCTGTTGATCATGCTTGATATCCTTTTCAGACTCAGGTCATTTTATGTCCCGCGAAAAGGTTTGTGTTTCGTCACGAATTTCCTTAGAAACTAAATTCTATTCACCTATTCATGACTGTACTGGGGCAATTATTAATAATTAAACAATTTAAACAGCGTAAGGGAAAAAAGAGAAATTACTTTTTACATATATTTACTTGCTTTTATATAACCTTAAGAAATCATTTAAATTGCTTTTCTGTCTAACTGAGAATTTTTGGGAGGGCATAGCCCATCCCGCGCGTGTTCCTATTTCCCCCTGAAAACTGTCTTTGTATTTCTCCATTCTTTTTAGTCACCATGATAGCCTTGAAGAAGTCAGGATGTCTAAACAGGGCCGTACCTCAGAAATCCAATGTTTTTAACCAATCAGAGACGAGCTGCAAAACTGCACTATGTGAGACAGACAGGTTTTGGGAAAATTCTCCTATTCGGCCGAATAAAGGTATCTGAACTGAATATTGTGTCTAAGTCTGTTGGACTCCTCTCACCGACCGGGGAAAAAACTGAGTTAATTTCCACCACAGTAATTTGGCGTAGTCGGCAGGATCGCTAACTCGATTTCCTTTTTCAGACGCGTGGAACAGGGAAACACTGCGCACAGCCGGGATTCTTGGAAATCTTGGGAGTTCGACTCTCCGCGGCCTGTAAGTAAAAGGACTGGAGCAGAAACGAACACCCGAGGCCAAGGGCCGTCTGGAGGAGGCGATCAACACGCGATCCGAACAGCGAAGGAAAAGGCGAGAACATAATATTCCTTCTCAGGTTGTAGACCTTGGGGTTGGTGTCCCCTAAACCTAGGTTGAGGACCTAAGAGTTGGAGTCCCCTAAGCACCACAAGCAGAAACTGATTTCAGCTAATAATACTATAAATTAAATGCTATCACCATTGAAGCCCAGTCAATAAACTAAGTAAGGAAGAACTCTAAACAACCAGAAATGTTTTACATAGCATCATATGATGTTTCATTTTGGGCAAATGAGCTCAACATTCAAGCAAACGGTGTGCCACCTGCTCTCCTTGCCCAAAGGGCAGGCGCCTTTGATCCCTCGACGTCAGCCTCGTGCGCGCACTCCCACGCAAGCCCTCTATCGGCTCTGCAGATCAGAGCCCCGATGGAGGAAGCAGCGCACGAGTGCAGGAGGCAGAGGTTCCTGGGTGCGAAGCGCACCATCGCGTTTACTGGAAGATCTCCGGCCGCCCCCGCGCTGACGCCCACGCCAGCCCTCGCTCAGCAGCCTGAGGTCAGCCGAAAGCCGCTAGCGCTGACAGCTCACGCAGAGGTGCGCTGCACCTGCCGCGAGAGCAAACGCTCGCTGCGTCGGGTTCTCGCGAAGGCGAAGGCGCTCCTTTCGGACGCCGCGATCGACGCGCGGGAGAGGACATTGTCCATGGAGGGGACGTCAGAAGAGGGGTAGGCAGCGGGTGGGGAAGGGCTTAAGAAAAGAGGGAAGGACAGAGAAGGAGAAACAGACGGGTATGAGAGCGAGAGAAAGGCGCTGGCTGAAGGACGTGGGATTAAGATGGTCCTCCAAAGGGCTGGCACCGTTCGCCCCGCCTTTTTCGCCGATTTCCATCGACCAATCGAAGAGCATAACCAAACCACGGTTCGTTTGAATCAGTGAAAAACAAAGACGTGGTGCGGTGTGCCTGTGTTTTTGTCTGCAAATGACTGCAGGTGCATTACCAAAAGCAGCCAATGGCCATCCACTGCTCACACGAGGTGGGAGAGAAGCCTCAGAGCCACGTGAGCTGTCAATGACACTTGTGAGGACCAATCAAAATGATTCGTTCTCCACAATGCACCTGTGCACCCTGTGATTGGGTGAAATTCACGCGGTGTCTCAGCATATTATCAGGATCTTACAGCTTCTCTCTACCATTGCCGCTGCCCCTCACCCCCTGAACAAGCGCGAACCCGCAATAGCTGCGACCGCACACGCGCATGCATCCACGCATCCACGCACACACCCTCACACAAACACGTGACCTCTTCTTTGGCTCATGACCAACCTTTCCTCAAAATCTTGTGCAAACCTGTGGATCCATTCGGGAGTTACGCGCCTTTTTGTGATAGGCCACGCCCATCGCCACGCCCCCTCTTGGTCAATCGGCCTGAAAGTTACTCAGCTCTACCTTCGGTCGCGACCAACCTCCATGCCAAATTTCAGCCTCCTGGGGCGAAAACTGTGGCCGCTACGGGGTGGGACACTTTTGTGGACCAACCGACCAACCAACCGACCAACCGACCGACCAACCGACAGACAGAGCTATAGAGCTGCGGTTGCAGCTAATAAAAATCAGGATAGAGTGAAAGCACCAACGCAGGCCTTCTGCTTTCAGTGACTGTGAAACCGAAACAGCAAAAGTACAATATGTACCAGGGCTGGGGTAATTACCTTTTAGTTTGAATTTCAGAGAAGTTTCCGATTTTGAGTTCAGAAAAAGACATAAAATTCAACCGATGAGCTAAACAATGCCTACGTTTTAGCCTGCGGCAAACAGCTTGATAAGTTTCAGCGGAGAGTAACAGAGGGATTAATTTGTTACGTGGATGTTCAACGGTCCTCCTGAGGTTGAATATTGCTACAATTAATCTGCAGGGACCCACAGTTCTTTCAGTGCAAAAACTGACTCACTGTAGAGATCAACATACGTTCATCCATTCTCAGCCAGGAGCGTAAACAGCATCAACCAATCCTGCTAGTTTGATGTTACTGGCGCGAAAATCCAACAAACAAAGACTGAATTTGGCCTGAAAGCTATCAAACAGCGTCTGTTATTCGCTATTTTAAGGCTCATGCAAAAATGATTGCTATTGGTCGGAAAGCATTGAAAAAGGATTCCAATTGGTCAATGAAGAAGGGCTGCCGTTGCCGGGCGGGTGAGAGCGGAGGGAGAGCACACTCACATCATGGCCACGTTGCTGCCGTCGATGATGATGTGGCGGAGACCCGGGTTCCCGGGCTCGTTCTGCAGGGTGAGCCGGTAGGGCGTGCGCAGCGACTGCTGGAACCGGGCCACGCCCGTCAGGGGCGCGGCCTTCGGGGGCTGGGGCTCGCAGCGGGCCGGCTGGGGGATGGGGCTGGGGGCCGGGGCCAGGGCGGGGATGGGGGTGGAGGGAGGGGGAACCCGGGCGGGCCCCACGGTCTGGTAGGAGCAGCCGGGGCGCTCCAGAGTCTGAGGGGGGCGCTGGGTGGTGCTGCGGAGGGGCGTCATGCTTTCCACCCGCTCGGGCCCCAGGGTCCTAGTGCTGCCCCGGGACAGGTAGTCCATCTTGGCCACGGCGGCAAAGTTGGCCCTCGCAGGCGGCCTGGCCTTGACCGCCGCCCCCGCTCCCGCTCCCGGCCCCGCCCCTGGTCCTGGCCCCGCCCCCTCGCCGCCGTCATCGTCGCCGATGATGATGACCTCGTGGTGGCCCGGCGGGATGCCGGTCCTCCTCGGGGGGGCGGCGGGGTGGGCGGGGGCCAGCCCGCTGTGCGCCGGCGGGAACACGCCGTTGCTGCCGGGCTGGATGTTCTCCTTAGACTTGGCCTCCGCGTGCGCCCTGCCGTGGGCTCGGTCCTTCTCCCGGCCCCGGGAGGACGACGAGGAGGAAGACGGCGCCGCGGAGGAAGAGGCGACGGCGGCAGGCTGGCAGGAGGGGCTCGGGGTCCTGGGCTCTCTCGTGCGCATCCCCGCCCCGGCCCCGGACCCCGCCCCCGTCCTCTGACTCTCCTCCACGATGCGCTCCAGGAGCAGGAAGGTGTCCTCCCTCTGCCCCGCCTCCTTCACCACCCGCTCCACCACCTCCTGCTGGTAGCCCATGGTCCTGAAGAAGTTCACCAGGCACTTGAAGTTGGTCTCGGGGCTCACGCCGTCGGCGCCTTCGTCCGAGAGCTCGCTGGAGTCCAGCACCAACACCCCATCGTCCGCGGCGGCGGCGGCGTTGGCGGACGCCTTGCCCCGGCCCTCGCTGCCGATGCAGCACCAGTCCGTCTCCAGCTCTTCGTCCCGCCTCTCCTGGGAGAACTGGCGCTTGGTGTCCCGCGCCTCGCTCTCCGAGGACCGCCGCTTGTGGCAGGGGCGCCCGTTCAGCACCACCTCCCCGCCGCCGGCCCCCACCGCCTTGTCCTCGAAGGTGGCGTCCAGGATGCGGTTGGACAGCTCGGTGACGGGCGTGCTGGTGCGGGAGCGGTCCAGGGGGTCGGGAGGCGGGGGCTCGGGGGGCGGGTTCGGCGGGCGGGCCGGGGCCGAGGCTCCGCAGGCCAGGCCCAGCAGCTCCTCCTTCAGGGCGCTGGGGAGCAGCAGGAGCTCCATGGCGTACTTGTCGGCCCGCTCCTCCACGAAGGTCTTGAAGGCCCGCTTGACGGCGGGCTCCGTGTCCCCCGGCAGGCTCTTGTTCTCCTGGAAGAGCGCCACGAACTGCTGCACGCGGCTCTGCGCCATGACGACGGCCTCGGCCCCGCCCAGGAGGCGGAGCCGGCCCGGCTCCAGGACCGCCACCTCCGCGCTGGTGTCCCGCAGCAGCTGGTCCAGGAACAGGCCCCGCGCGCCCACGAAAATGCAGTGCATGTCCGCCGGGTACACCTCCACCTCCTGGAGCTCCGGGTCGCACAGCCCCTTCACGTACTCCTGCAAGGACAGCACAGCGTCAGGAAGAACAGGGAAGCACACCCACAGCATCACGGCTTTTCCTCCTGGAAAGACCCGCACGACCCTGGAGGAACTGAAATGCAATTCAATTCATGAGCCGCAAAAAAAGCCTAACAATACCCCCTCGCGCTCGAAGCTGAAGCGGCAAGCAACGGAAAAGTTTTGCTTCTCCAGAAGCCCTTGAACGGAAGACAGTCAATGATGACAACTAAACAATGATTATTGTGTTTATATGATGAGCTTACACTTCATATCACACACCATATGCGCTCCTGTAACTTTCACCAGCAATAAAAATGAAATGCAAAAATTATTTTTTTAAATTTTGCGGTGATGACGGTACTGAGCTCAACCTTGCGGCAGGCATCACATGACTGCGGTATCGCGGTCATCGTCACATCGCCACAGCCCTACAGAGAGCAAGTCACGGGAGCGGACGGCCGACAGGTGTTGCTCGAGCAAAGAACATCCCTGCCGAATCAATCCCTCCCATTGGCCCTTTGGGTGCAGCAAAGCCAATCGTGCACTGCCCGAGCCGGCACTGGCACGGGCCGGATTCGACCCAAGACCGTGGTGCTCACTTTTACGGTACGAGTGGAGAGCTTCCCAGCAGTTCAAGGACCTAGATTCACCATAGTTTCTTCGTTTCAGCCATCTTTTTCCCTGAGCGGTATGCTCACCAAAGAGCTGGTGTCACTGTTAATCTGAGATGAGACCACTCCTATACCGTGTGCTCTGTAATGAATTACTACTGTGAATTTTTTTGAATGTACGTTGTTGCCAGACCAAAGTGTCAGGGCCTCGTTTTTCCATTAAACCGGCTGAAGTGAAATGGAATCCACCCCAACCCTACTGTCAACCCCATGTCAAGGGGACCTCCACCTCACCCCTGAGGCAAAAAGAAAACAATCCCATGGACACTTATTGGCTGGGTCGTAATCCAAGAGGGAGAGAGTTATGCAGGAAGTACACCAGTACTGAGCTGAACGTAGGCTAAGATTTCACCGGCTTGTCACCCCAGGGAGCAAAGCGAGCACTTGGCTCGAGAGTTAGCGAGGATTTTTACGTTTCTAGTGCCTTGAACACGGGTCTTGCCCAAGACAATGCTACTTTATAGACGAAACTGCGTACAGTAGAACACCTGCGAATGTCCCAGTGTTTACATAATGCCTTGCCCTGCTCGCGTAAGTGTGGGTAACCACCTTCAGCATGACTCACACAGAAAAGCACACACATTATCCAGGAGCGGCATAGCAGTGTGTAATCATTTATTGTGCTCCTATAAAGTCCAACAGATAAGAATTACAAGAGTGCCCTCTGAAAGGCGACTGTACCATTGCCAGGGGCCCCGTTTCAAAATGGCAGGAAAATCACCTCCATTTGAGAAGTTAAATACACAAACTGAGCAAATATTCCTAATCGTCCAGGACCTCGTACCTAAAACCCGACAACCGACTGGTTACGTCAAACTGCAACTACAAGAGGATGACTGGCTACCTAGGTCTAAATTTAACTTTTCGGGTCACCTGCCAAGGGCAGGGAAACATGTAAGATTTATCAGCTAGAATTGTTTTTTAACCACCCAACAATATTTTCATTATTTCATTTAAAATTTTATATTTAAGCTTTTCGAATGAATTTCAAGTTTAGATTTTATTGCAAAGAGACAATTACAAAGAGAAAGATCTGAGTGAAAGCTCTTATTCAAAACTTTCTTCTTGTCTTTTGAGCAATTGACACAGAAATTTAGCATGTCTGTGACACAAAGAACAGGCCATGGTACAGTCCGTACTGTACAGAATCTTGGAGCACCCTTGTCATTATTACACCATCTTTTGCAAAACAGTCTTCTTCCCTGTTTTTTTCTGTTCAACTGACAAAAAATCAAGAGAGAAACCACAATGCCAAACAGCGAATCACAGGACTTTCTGATCTGAGAATGGGTACAGTGGACAGTGGCATATCATGACTCCTGCATCGCCCTGGCCCCGGAAACACAGCGGATTAACTGACGATAAGTTACAGTTTCAGGGGGCCGTCTGGGTAGTGTAGAGGCCTACCACCGCAGAGACCCAGGTTCCATCCCTGGTAGTGGTACCTCCGGCTTGGTCAGACGTTCCTACGAACACAGTTGGCAGTGTTCGTGGGTGGGAAGCCGGTGAGGGTATGAGTCCTGATTGTTGCATTAGCGACTCCTACTGGTTGGTCGGGGCACCTGTTCAGCAGGCAGGGGATCTGGGGGAGATAGCGTGAACCTCTGCACGCGTTACGCTCTCCCAGTGGAACTCCTCGCTGTCAGGTGAAAAGAAGCGGCTGGCGACTCCACATGTATCGGAGGAGGCATGTGGTAGTCTACACCCTCCCCAGACCAAGAGAAAGACAGCGCATCAACCAGGACCGTGATACACTCGGGGAATTGGTATAACGACTAAATTGGGGAGAAAGTAGAAGAAAAATGGCAAAAAATAAAAAAAAGTTACAGTTTCAGGAAAACTTTTGTGGCCAGCTTGGAGGATGACCCCGACTTATTCATACCTGCATTTGTTGCTTGGCGCGTGTTAATTTCAGACCTTGCAAGCAAATAACCCCCCTACTACACACTCAACTGAATGACTGAAATTTCAATCCAAAGGTTACAGATAATTGGCCAGCTGAATTATTTTTACTTCACTATGGTACGACCCGGGGTCAACCTTTGAACCAAAAACCATTCACAGCTGAATCTTAGAAGGTAGCAACACCTTTACAATCCAGCAAAGATCCTTAGACACATAAGGAGTCGTGGCTTCGCTGGATGATTACATTTCACTGCAAATTCCATTCATGGTGCCACCATGTCGATTTGAATTCTAACAAACAGTGCCATAGAATCAAGTGGGACTTGAGTCATCACATTTTAATGTCAGCAATGTTGAAGACTCCACGGCTTTGGAGCCACAACCGCTGGTGAAATGCTGACTGCAGATTAAGAACAATAGAAGCTAATGTTTTAACCTAAAAAACAGCTAGCAGCCAAAGCTGCAATGCAAAAATAAATGGTGAAACCAAAACCGTTAATTCATTTGCGTATATTATCAAGCAGGCTAATTTTTGAATACAATAATGAGTACTTCAGTACTCAAACCCATCTGTACTGAATAATTTTACATTTTTAGATCCCACAGACAAGAGCCACAAGCTATGCAAAAGGGTTCCACACATCCACGGGCAAACTGATACTTCTTTCTCTTTCGTGTTCACGATATCTGGGGGTTTCACGATGTCTAGTGACCTTTGACAGACTGATGCTCCAGACTCTCAGCCGAAGCAAACAACTGGTGTTTGCGTCAGAGTGCACTCCGAGTGTTTGTGTTGTTTACAGATTCTCACGTATGACACCAACACTGACTCACAGCCTAGCGACTTGAGAAGGACAGGATCCAGACACAATCAAGCAATAATAATAACGTGGGAAGGAAAACTGATTTCAACACCAAGCGAGACGGCCTGAGGATTGTGGGGGCGGGGGCGGGGTGTGGGGCAGTTTCTATCTTGTGGGACTGGGGTGGGCGAAGGGTGACTATGGCCACAAAGAACGGTCCACGCCGCCTGACAAGGGGGGGGGGTTTGAGGTGCGTTTCCTGCGTTGCTGTGGCCCTTCACGTCACTTACGATAATTCTACCGGAGAACGTTTACCGACAGGTGACTGCGGGCGACTTCAGAGACAACTGGGAGCAGTGACTCACCTGCACTGGAGCCATTTTACATACAACCGCCGTTTCTGACTCACTTTGAATTCAGGCCTCGTTGTAGTAACCTGTTAAACACACCCACCCGCTTGAGTGTGCACTCACAGGCACAGGTGTGTCGCCCATGTTCACGCTCTAGGACTGACGATGGGGTGCATGGGGTTTTCCCCCTCCCTCAACACTGAGCAGTGCAGCGGAGGGTGGCGGTACTCTCAGCCAACCAGCTAAAAAAACGTCGCCATCTGTTTAGTGTCAGTAACATACCTGCTGACAATATCAGCACATATCACACTGCCCTTCTTTAATGACACAGTTTGCCCTGACAGGGTACCAAGTAGCACCAAATATACATGAGTGATCAGCATCATGGACAAGGCTGACAGTAACTAAAGTTTTCTGACGAGTGGTGACAGTGTGGCCGATATAGACTTTCTATGTATGAGAACTGAAGCTATGAGGCTGTTAGGGGATTTTGCTCAAACAGAGATGAATCAGCGGCCGGGCTGGGACTTCCTGCAGGAAGGCTTCTACAACAGTCATGACACAATCTAAATTCGTCCCTCTATGGGTTGCGCATGGTTTGGCGATTTCGCACAGATACCAAAAGTAGGAAACAGAGAGACAGAGCGATTGTGTCAGAGGGGGTTTGTGGGGTTTCCGTTTTTGTGTGTTCTGAACGGGTCTAGCGGGGGCTACACGTTTACTGGCACCAGTAACAGCGTTTTCCATGCTGAGTTTGACAAAGGCCAGCCGATGCCAGTTTGGGGAGAAGAAGAACTCGACCGACCTTGGGGACCGTAAAGGCGGGGGCGGAGCTACGTTGCGCGTAGAGGGGAAGAGCCAGGGCTGTCCGAAACTGTCAAAACTGTACTAGAATCAAGACAGGGAAATAACATAAATTACCAAGGAACACGTGGAAGGGAACGTTCCATTCTAGCCGGACCATGTGTTCTATGTGCATGTATGACTACCAACTTTTATGAAAGATCACAACTTACATGGAACATACAAGTTTGTCCCCCAATACTTTGAGGGGGAAAAAAACTGCTGCCAGCCATCCAACATTATCTATTTGTGCTGCGTAGGAGTGAGTCATAATGCAACCACTACCTTTTCTACTAGAACCACAATGCGTTGTGCTCTGGGTATTAACCAGTTAAGTCAGGGGAGATGTAGAATGATTACACAACACGGGATTCATACTGGGAGATTCCACACAGCAAACCAAGATAAGGAAGGAGGAAATACCGTTAGATCCCTGCTTGGTATTGTAATGGCGAACCTGCAATGCTGGTCGTATTAGTAATGTTGAGCGAAGTAAAGTAATGCGAAATTGCAAGCAAAATGAACTACAACATTCAATAGCATACAAAACGCACTAACAAGAGTCGATCTTGACACCGCAGAACCCAAATTCGCAAATCCAAGTTCAACCTTGTCCAATAATGTCACACTCCACTGCGATACCAACTGACGAAATGTTTAGGTTAGGCAACCTACGGTTATATTTAAACAATTGAAAGGCACAAGGAGACATTCGTTGTGTGTTTTCAGTATTATCTGAAACTACGTATGTATACACCGAATGCTGTAATGTTAAGAGAAGTGTAACACGTCAAACGTTACCTTAGCCTTTGAAACATCCTCTCTCTTTCCCTTAAGCTGAAGCCAAATTTGCCGGGACGCTTTGGTTCCGTGGGCTCCGGTTGGGTCTAACAGGCCGATAATGGTGAACGCCACCTCAAAAACCTGCTCAACCCGAGGCTTGACGCATTTCAACTCCTCTTGCTTAGCCTCAGGAACTGTGAACTCGTCCACTGTCAGCGCGTCTTGTTGCTGCTTTTTGACCGGCGCAGACAGCCTGCCTCCCGGAGGCTCCGAGCAGGTTAACTCGGTGATTCGCTTCATCCCGAGGAGGGGCCGCGTTGTTGACATTCCGTACTCGGTGGTTATTTCAGTGTTAATATTGCTTGTTAGTGGAGTTTTTACTCTTTAAAGCACTCAGTGATGAATGAGTCGTTTTCTCCCTTCATTATTTTCGTACGACTTTCTTCCTCGTTCCTGTGTTCTTCGTACCCCCTTTCGTTACCAAGTTTGCTATAGCTAGCTACATCTATGACATCTCTCGTAGCTACCCGGAAAGTCCCAATGACGTCATCAAAATACGACCGCGGTTTAATATTTATCTCACTTATCTAAGTAGCTCACTATATCAGCAATGTATCGTTTCAGTCTTGCTCAATATTATTGTGCAAGTTAACAGAAATGACAATTGCAATAATGTACTTTCCCAAAATAAACTAATATGATATCTTAATCCTTATTTTATGCACTTTATGTACTTCCTGTATATTTATAAAATAATAAAATATAGCTTAGACATTAGGCCTACCACCAGCACTTTTGATGCAAGAAAACCACTACTATTTCTATCGCTACAAACGCAACCGCTTCTAATGTCCTAATTGAATACGTTTTGCATCTCATTGATTTAAACATCACACCACTACACCAACTCATATTCAAACTTCGTATTTACAACTAGCCTACATGCAGCAGTATTTTTCTAGTCTTTTTCTGAAATGCTCGACAGAGTACACCAACATGGTACGCCATCCGCTAAATCCATAATAAAACGATCCCTATATAGCAAAACAGCAGTGATGTAGCAGCTGTAAAATAACCAGATGTGCAGCAAAAAGCTGCAGAGTATAACATTTCTTTCCCCAGACAGCAAGGTGTGCCGGTGAAGTTTAACTTTTGAGATTCTGACACTTAATAATAATATATTTTATAAGCACTTCTCCGATCATCCTTTTTGCGAAACGTTTTCTGGCACTTTCTGTTCGCTTAATGCGCTTCTGGGGTGATAACGATGGAACCGAGCCAACGCTACCCACCTATGCTCAATCTAATACACTTGTAAAGTTATTTTCTCTCCAGATAACACGTTTCTTAAGGAAACTTAGAAAAAACAGTTAAAATATAGCAATGCATATTTATAAATCAATGTCTGAGACACGTGGGCTTTAATCAAATAATTGCGTCCCGGAGTTGTAAGGCTCCGTTTTAAAAATTTTTTAAAGCCTACCACTCCGCCATAACATTTTTCTATTTGGTCCTGTTTCACCTTTGAAGATAGTGCCCTCTTGTGTCCTTTTCAGGAATTACAAATTACGCACTTTTCCCCTCCAGCCAAGAACCGGATGCAAGTTTAATGTGTAATACAGGACATACATTCTGTATAATCTACATGTATTACTCAGTTATTATTGAGTTGAATAGATAATCAACGGAGTTCCTACTCCCAGTCTGTATAAATAGTAAATATGAGTTACTGTTTATTTCATTTTCTATGTGCACATTTAATCTTGGCCAGGACACAGCTTGGAGCCGCTTGTCGTTAAGGGGGCACACCAGCTATACCTGATTTATACATTTTTTAGGCAGACTTGGCCTCTTGATTATTAAGCAGACAGAAAAGACAGAGAAGAATGCATACGAGAGAGCTCCAGTATATCGTTGCCTATCATTTGAGGGACAATCATTGACCACCAAATTAATGAATGAATTAATGAATTATTCATTTTTTTTTGTCATACTACTACTACTACTACTACTACTACTACTACTACTACTACTAATAATAATAATAATAATAACAATGTTTGTTTTTGTTATCACAGTTAGATAGCAATTGTTCTGTTCAATTTAAGTTCATGTTCTAATGTACACTACATTACCAAAATTATGTGGACATCTGACATCTCATCCAAAATTATAAGCATTAATATTGAGTTGGTCCACCCTTTCCTGCTATAATAATATCCACTCTTCTGGAAAGGCTTTATACAAGATGTTGGTGCATTGCTGCAGGAATTTGCTTCCATTCAGCCAGAAGAGCATTAGTGAGGTTGGATACTGATTGGGCGATTAAACCTCCTTTGCAGTTTCAAATTGATCCCAAAGGTGATGGATAGAGTTGAGGGCAGGGCGTTGTGCAGGTCAGTCAAATTCTTCCACAACGTTCTAAAAAAACAAACAATTTCTATGTAAAAATATGTGTGGCCAGTGGCATTGTCTTGCTGAAACAGGAAAGGGCCTTCCCCAAACCATCGGGGAAGTACAGAATCATCTAGAATGTGATTGTATGCTGTAACATTAATATTTGCCTGGACATGGAACGAAGGGGCCTAGCCCAAACCATGAAAAACAGAAGCAGACCAAGGGGTGTCCAAATACTTTTGGTCATATAGTTTATTTATCTATCTCTGTTATGTGCACTTTGGCAATATTCAGCAAATGTATTTCATGCCAATAAAGCATTATGAATTTGAATTAGAGAGAGAGAGAGAGAGAGCAGAAAATGCGGAGAGAGAGCACAGAATACAAAAGAGGAAATAAACGAAAAGAGAATTGACAGAATGAAAGAATTGAGATGAGAGAAGGAATAAGAAGAGAGACAGCAGAAACAGAAATGAGAGGAAAGGAGAGAGGGAAGAAATGAGAAAAAATGAAGAGCGCGAGGGGAGAAAGCAAAGAGAAAAGAGAGAAAATACAAGTTGTGGGACAGGTAGAGGGAGGCGAGGAGAAGATAAAGAAGGAACACATCCTTAGAGAGAGAGAATGAAACACACAAGTAAAGAGAGGGAATAGGTGGGGCTGTGGGAGGTGTGTGTGTGTGTGCATGTGCCCATGGTTACAGAGACTCTGTGTGTGTGTCCTTGTGTGGGTGAGAGACGTTGGATGAACAGGAGTTACAGGGAGAGGAGAGGGAACAACGGTGGGCCTATTATCAGGCTTCGGGGCCTTGAGATGGAGGAGACAGTGCTGCACAGACACACAGCCCATTCAGAGCTACACTGAAAGCCACGGCACAGCTGCCACTCTGTCTCAGAAACAAGAAATCAAGGGTGTACAACACACACACACACACACACACACAGACACAAAGACACAGAACCACACACACACACACACACTCGGAGCTACACTCACATGCACACAATGCAAGCAGTTACACGAAACCTACATGCACACAAACCCACCCACACACATAGCCCACCAGCTTACATGCATGCACTCACAAAAAACATAACCTGCACATACACCTACACACCTAGTCCACATATGCATTTACAATCACAAATATATGCACACATAAACAAACACACACACACACACACACACACAAAGAAAACAAACCAGCAAACAAATTGCAGAGAGAGCATTAATGAAGAAACCTTAATGTGAATAAGCACAGATTTTTAAAAACGTAGATATTTCTATAATGGTGATTAAGAACTGCTGTTTTACCTGTCTGTATTTCTAGTCTCTCTAATGGCTTTCTGCTCTCTTTCAGTGACTGGCTCTAGGTGGCGCTCTCATCCTCGTAACCATCCCGGCTGCCGCCTGCAAGCCTTCCCTCCCACCTTGGGAGAGTATCGACTAGAACGTAATGCTCAAATCGATATGTTTCATTATTTGGACCCCAGACCCATGGAATTGGGGCACATTTCCTTTATTAAAGTTCATTGAGGAGAAGTACTGTTGAACAAGAGGAGGCAGCACGGATCCTGTGGGGAGATGACTGTAATATCTGTCCATGAGTGCGTCCATCCTCTGTCTCCCCCCCCTCCCCCCACCACCCTCTGCAACCCCCCCCCCCCCCCCCCCAGTGTAGCTGGGAAGGAGATGCGTGGATACGATCGCCTGGTGCCCCCTAGAGGGAAGAAATAGAACAGCAGTGCATTAACTAACACCAACACCTTCACATCACAGTCATGCCACATTCTGTTCATGTCACGTTTAATGCCACCTGTCAATCTGCCCAAGAGAGCAAGCTACCTGCCTATCATTCTGTCTCTCTCTCTCTCTTTCCCCCCTCTCTGTCCTGTACATCCTCACTCTTTCTATCAATCCATTGAGAATCATGCTTACCCATCCTTCCATAAATCCACCCGTCTGTCTACCTGTCTGCCAACAAATCAATCTCTGTAGTCCATCTCCCTAGCAACATGCCAGCCTCTCTCTCTCTGAGTCCCTTTTCGATCTCCTCCACATCTTTGATATAACTACCCACCAACATACAGGCGTCTATTTCAGTCAATTTCCCAGGAAATCTCTCATTTGACCTGCCTGTATGCTTGTGTTCAAACCTTAATTCATGGCTCGTGATCCTGCCTGCGCAGGTCGATTGAGATGTTTTTCTTTCAGCAGTTTTCTGCCCTCGCTCTTTCACTGCGTCTCATTCCCTCGCTTCATCTCACTCTGCTTTTTCTTCGTGAAAAACTGAACCCGCCTGCTCGCCCATAGCACAGAGAAAACGCACTGGAAAAGTGAAACAGCTCCCCCGCAAATACACAACTTCTTTGTTCACCAGATATCCTGTAAAAATGGATGCGGTGATTCGGCGCACTTTCGCGCAAAGCAAACCCGTCTCCCGGGACAGCGTTCCGGCGACGCGACGGCGCGAGCTGGGTCTGAGCGGGAGGAGCGTGCGGTCGAGCGGCCTCGGCTGGCGGCTGCGCAGCTGCGAGGTGGAGAGCCGCGCCGACCCGAGACGCACGCTCCATCTTAGCTCCGCTCCGCCGGTCGCTCCCGGCCGCAGCTGCTCGGACCGGACGGCGGCGACTGGCCAGAGTGCCCGCCGGTCATTAAACACGGATATTAAGTGGCAGTTAACCTTCACATCAGTCACCTGAAAACGAGAGCAAGCGAAGGGAAGACAAAACGCTGGCACCGCAGGTCATCACTGCACCTGCCGCAGGACACAGAGACAGTCTTCAGAATCAGTGTTCAAACACACACACACACACACACACACTTAATACTTTTATTCATGTCCACATACAGGACGCAACATCAAATGGCATAAACAATGGAGACACACAGCACAGAATAATGATATGGACACTTGCAGGCTCATTAGGGGTATAGGCAGCAGCACCGCCTCCAAATATGGCGGCTACTCATTATTGCTGACATGGAACAAATATGTTGCCAGCTGCCTTGTTCACGATTATAACGTTCCAGCCAGGTGCAGACCGCTCACCACTAGTCTGTTGCCAAGGCTACCAAATATAAATACTAGTACTCTACATTTATTGCCAATTTGTTCAAGAGTGTATACTCCATTAGGCCTACCTTAGTGAGGAAGGCCTCTTCTAGACTGGAATCAAAAGAAAAGTCCAGCTCTAAAACAGACACAGCTCTGCTTTCTTCATCAGCAACATCTGGAGCAGACACATTGTAGGATATGTCAGTATCATTATTGCAAAGATAGAACATGGTAGAAATGACTTGAGGATGCTTGCGCATTCTCACAGTAAACGGATATGATGGTAATAGGCCCTTCACCAACAGTTTCACAATTCTATCATATCTTGCTGTGTACAACCTTTTGTATGCACTGCAGCCATTTAGAATATGTGAAAGGGATTCAGTAACTTGTTAATGGTCACACACACACACACACACACACACACACCTGCCCGCTGCTCTGTGTAATGTAAAAAGGGATAAGAGAGCCACTGCATATGCAGTATCTTTCTGATCTCCTTCCATTGATTACCTCCCTGCAGCCTCCTGAGCAGAACCCCAGCCAGCACACCCAAACAACTCCGCCACAGCAGGGGGCCCCGCAAAAAACATGAAACGACCCACGCTCCGGCAAAGGACAGATTGGTTTCTCTTGCAAAATGAGGAAGACGACACGCGGAAGCCTGCTAAAAATGGGAACTGACAGCGAGATGAAAAGGGACTTGGCTGGTTGGTCGGACGGACAGCGGTGGAGGACAGATCAGAACGGGGTAACAGGAGAGAGGGAGCAAAGGATTGTGGGAAATGCGCCGCTCCCCTGCCTAGCTTGGCACCGCTGCTGCCGTTCCTTGGCGAGGCCGTATGCCTGAATGTGTTCTGATCCCCTCCTGCCCCCTGCCAATCATCTCTCAATCTCAGCACCTTAGATGATCTGAAGGCATGGGGCAGTGGCACTCTTGGGTGGCCATACAAAGATTTTTTTATGCTTTATACCCCCTTTTGTCCTTTCAAATTAGTACACTCAATCATCCTCACAGGGCATGCTCATTGTTGCCATCTCCGTTGTAAAATTTGGAGAGATGTTGTGGAGTACATAAAGTCATTGCTTCTTTTCATACTCCACAAGGTGATCTTCCAAAGCATGAATCAGAGGAGGTCACCTCATCCGCAGCTTTAAGAAAGCAGAATGTTGGTGCTGAGTTGACCAGCGGGGGTCACTGGTGAGCTGTTACACGTGGTCATCCCAGCTGACTAAATCTCTCCCTCCCTGGGCAATACTGCTCCAAAATGTCCTGCAGGGTTGCTAGCCACAGCCGACATCGGAATGTTCTGGATCCAATACCAGACTGTGGGGCCCATCCAAGCATTTCCCTTGCTAACTTTTTATGACAGAAAAGTTGTGTATCTAACCACTATATAATTAGCCAGTTATAACCGCCACCTGTGGTGAATTAATTCATAGAACAAAGGAGTGAAGGAGAGGGGTTATCTGGGGGTCAAGGGTCAATGGAGGTTGAAGGTCAAATAAACACACTGGACAGTCGGAAAGGAACCAAATAACATGGGTGGGAATGCTGTAATTCTGGTGGGTTTAATCCTATAGTGGTAGGAAGTGGGAGCAGGCTCTGATTGACAGGGAACAGTGAGGGAGGTGTAAACCCCCCCTCTCCCCCTCCAAACCCCCACCTCCCTCCAACGCCATCACTATTGGTTGCATGTGGAGTGGAAAATAAATATATAAACACATAAAAGGCAGATCATGAATAATAAAACAGCCATAAATCCCATAATCTGGGGCAATGATTTATGAATTTACAGTGGCTGATGGGCCTGGCCACACTGTAAATATTCATGCGACAAGCGCTAAGCTTTATTTAATCGAGATTAATGGTAATGTGGCCAGGCTGCCTCATAACTGTCAAGCGTTATTATAGGCAGCTGGTTGAATGCAAATGTTATTTTGTGTAAGATTAGGGAGACAAATGAGCCTTTCCGGCAGTCAGACGCTGCCAGTCTCGCAGAATCCAACGCTTATTTTATTAGCGCTGGTTAGGGGAGAGAAGTGTCCAACTCACAACTCAGCGTGAGGTCTGCCCAATGCCATCCCCACACTACAATTTCACCGCTAATACTGCTGCTATCACTATCATTGTTACTATGAATACTGCTTCCGTTTTCTGTTAATATTCTTGTTACCATGGATGCTACTAATGCTATTATCAGTGTTATTGTCGTTACTGTGGTTATTACCATGAAAGCTGCGACTGTTCTTATTGTTGTTATTACCATTAATTCTGCTGTTACTACTGCTACTACTACTGTTTTTCCTCATATTACTACCATTGCCATCATTATTACCACTAATATTATGGTAGCTATTACTAAGATTGTTACTGTTACTATTGTTATTACAAATTATACTGAGCCCAATATCATTGGTAGCTATTACTAACTTTGGTACTGCTACTATTGTTATTATCACCATACTAGCGGTGGTAATACTGCTGTTGCGAAAGTTATTACCGTTGCTATCAATATTACCAGGGAGAACATCCATTCCAGAGGCAACCAAGCTCTATTACTATCACTACCGCTATGAATGCAATAGTTAATAATATCGCTACTAATACTGTTACATTTACTAATCATTATATTAGTATTACTCATGCTACTACAATGGCAACAACATCAATTGCTGTTGTTGTTGTTGTAATTACTATTCTGATATAATTGCTGGTATTTCCATTGCTATGATTTCTACTGCGGCTACTATGGTTGCTGCTGCTGCTATAAGTATTATTTGTGCTAATACCGTTGCTACTTCTCCTTTAACTGCTACTGCTCTTAGTACGGCTATATGCACATGTACACAGTCCCCAGCTACCATCTCCCTCTCTACTCCTGACACACATTCTGTATTTATAGACACCTTTATATCCAGAAATAATATTACTCACGCCATAATGTTTGGTTGGAGTGTTTCTTTTTAATTTGTTCTTTGTTAATGTTTTCCTTGATTATGATGCGAGTCACGAAAAGGTAATTAGCCCAAATCCCGGCTCACCTGCTCATTAGGAAGGGAGCTGAGATTTTGTGGGCTGACCATGGGAGGAGGCAGGGGAGCAGGGCAGGGGGAGGCATCAATTAAACAAATAGACATATAAATAAATCTGAGACACATTAAGAGGCCTGCCAGGAAGTGTTGCTCGTTGCATCTCAGTCCTGGCCTGGTGCAGTCAATGCAGGCACCGGGCCAGGGCACAGAGCCTGTATGTGTGATGTCACTCAATGTGTCGTTCTATTCTCTGCAATTAACAGTTCATGAATAGCAATAAGGTGTTTGTGGGAGAGTGAGTGTGAGTGTTTCTGAATGTATGCATTTAATTTTGTGTGTCCATATGCATTTTTGCATGTGAATGTATATGTATTTGTGTGTATTTACTTGTGTCTATATTATATGTATGCATGTCTGCGATGTTTGTATAATTGTGTGTTCCTGTGTGTGTGTGGCTTTGATTTTTGTATGCTTGTGTATGTGTCTGTGTTTGTTGTATGCTTGTACCTGTGGGTGTGTGTGTGTGGGTGTCTCTCATGTTTGTATGCTTGTACTTGCATGTGTGTGTATGCGTGTGTGCGTGTGTGTGTATGTGTGTGTGTGTGTGGGTGTCTGCCATGTTTGTATGCTTGTACTTGTGTGTGTGTGTATGTGTGTGTGTGTGTGTGTGTGCGTGTGTGTGTATGTGTGTGTGTGTGTGCGTGTGTGCGTATGTGTGTGTGTGTGCGTGTGTGCGTGCGTGTGTGTGTGTGTGTATATGTGTGCGTGTGGGTGTATGTGTGTGTGTGTTTGTGAAAGAGAGAGACAGAGAGTGAATGTGCAGTGTGTGGGCAGCTGAAAGGAACTGCAGTCTTTTAGGATTTTCTATTGAGGATATCAAGGTCTCTGTCTTTTATTCTCACCTCGTTGCCATGCAGATAAAGACCTCTCAAATCCTGCCTTCACACAACAACCCTGCATCACCTGTCCTTCAGCGAGTCAGATCCACACCAAAACTCTACTCTCACAAGCAGATTCACACCAAAACTACATGCTCACAAGCAGATTCACACCAAAACTAGACTCTCACAAGCAGATTCACACCAAAACTGCAGTCTCACAGACAGATCCACACTAAAACCGTACTTTCATAGGCAGATTCACACCAAAACTGCAGTCTCACAGACAGATCTACACCAAAACTCTACTCTCACAGTCAACTCCACACCAAAACTATACTCTCACAGACAGATCCATACCAAAATCCACACAAAAATACGGTCTCACAGACAGATACACACTAAAACTGGACTTCCATAGACAGAATGTACCTTCATTGAGGCAAATCAATACTAAAATGGTACCAACCTTGACATGTCCCCTCCAAAACTATACTCTCAAAGTAACAGAGTGTTCTGCATGAAAATATTGAAACTTTGTTAACATCCCTGATAAAATTTAAATGAGTGACCACCCATAATTACATTTTTTAAAATTCATTCTTGCAATTGGACTTGTGACGTAAAGATACTATTCAGGGGAATCCAGGCAAACGTACATGCTGGGAACATTTACCCTAACTCCTGATGTTTCCGGAACGTTCTGAGAAACAAAAATTGTTAGCTGGGATAGCCCAGACTTTAAACAGTCAGCTTCCAAGCTGACTGAGTATTGTTCTGGTGAATATTACTGCAATATTACTCTAGTTAGACCTTGCTCCATATAGGGGAGTGAAAATGACTGGTGAATGTTTATAATAAATACAGCACATTCAAAAACTGCCCCCACACAAACATACTTTAATAAAATTAGGTAATATGTTAACAGGAGCAGATACAATGGATGGCGACGTAACGTATTCAGTGGCGCTACCTTAGCGTTTTACGACATCTTTTGCACCTCAGGTTCTAGCTCACAGATACTTGATAAAACGAGATGCTGTATGTTGTGGTCTCCTGTTGTAAAAATGATTCAGTGCTGAAAGTGGAGCATCATGTGAAAACCACTTTCTTTTAGCTGCATAAATATTAGTTGTCACACCTCATGATGGAGGCAGACAGGCTTTTTTATGCAAAAAGAAGAGAAAAATTGAGAATTAAAATATTTCTAATCATTGTTATCTGGGTTTTGTAGCAACCGAGCACTCCTTTGTAGCAAATCCATAGCGCTGCTGTTTGCAATGAATGGAAGATTTCCTACCAATGTTAGCACCTGACCTGTCTGCTAAATCTGTCTCTGCCCTACTGCAAAGCCAACAGCAAGGCAACTGACCTATGGCCTATTCAAACACTTTCTCAGCGCTGACATATTTAACCATGGGACTTCTCATTGCTACAGTGATAAGAACCGCAAGAACCAGGAAGTAAATAAGAAGGAATGTGCTTGCCTTTTTGTTTTTCCTTATTGTGCTAAAGAATATAAAGTGCAAAAAAGCCCAACAATAAGGGATTTAACTTAAAGAACTGCAACTACTGAAGTGCTCGAGGAACAGGGAGCCAAGAGCACTGAATTAGAATTTGGGCCTAAATGCAATAACAACAACAACAAAAAAATCCAATTTACCTGAAAGGAAACTATGTCAGGTCTCTCGCGACACTTGGAAAATAGAACGCTCTTGAGTTGCAGTTAGACATTCAGATCCACTATGCACTCTTATGATTGCTTGGGAGTCCTCTTTGTGATTCAGGCATGGCTACAGCACACATGAAAACCTATACCTTTTACTTCGTAACCTATACATTTAATGTTTGGAGAGGAAGTTGAGGGGTCAAAGTAGGCGGTTCCTTTAATATGACATTCAATATCAAAGTCAAATGTGCTACTGGAACTAACAATGCCTCTCTCCTTGTAACTATTTTATCCTCGTCTTAAATATCCTTTCTCACCTCTCTTTCTCATCCTCCCTAATCTGGTCCTCCTTTTTTTACAGATCCTCCTCTGTTTTTGATCGTACCCTCTCTCACTCCTAATCTGCGTCTTTCCCTCAATTCTTCTTTCTCTCCTCTCCTTCTATCACTCCATTCCTCTGACTCCGTTATTTATCCTTTCAGAAAGAGTGCTGTCTGCTCATTGAAGGACGTATAGGGGCGTTTACCAAAGGTGGCCAGATGGGGTGCTGTTCAGTATGAATAGCCCAAAAATTCAGACTCCAGTACAGACCTTCGATGTTATATCCTGGACAAAGTATACAGCATTCTTTGTGTCACATGCACAACATCCTGACCCACCCCCCTCCCCCATTGAAAAACATCAATCAGCAGGCACCCCCCTGACCCCAGCAACCCTCCCGCATATCCTTGCCGCCAGACCATAACCGTCCAGAAATGCCCTTAAAACACCCCCCCCCCCTCCCACCCACTGCACCCGTTACACCCAAGTGCAGGACTTCATAAACCCACAGCTACTATTTTTCCAGGAAGGAGAAAACAAAAGCACACTTGCATTAACAGAGCGTGAGAGACACAGAGAGGCGAAGTGCCATTTCCGAGCTCTCCAATCGCTGTCCGCCAGTCACAATCCGGCTCACGGACTCTAGGAAGACTATTTCACAGGGTTTTCAGAAGGAGGAGAACAGGAGCTCAGGGAAAAAAACAAGAACAGAGAAAAAGAACAAGGACGGGAACATCAGGGGAGGGACGGATGCGGGGGCCGGCCGGAAGCCCCGCCGCGGCTCGCCCGGTAGCGGATCGATGCCGGTTAGCGCGGAGATTGTCGGGCGGGATCGACGCGGCGGCGGCGCGCCCCGAGCCGCGCGGGCGGGTCCCGGAGCCCCCGGCGGCCCGGGGGGGACGGAGGCCCGCTGGGCCCGGCCCGGCCGGTCCCGCGGGGAAGCTGCGGCGGCGCAGCGGCGCCTCCCCTGTCCTCGCGGGGCGGGAGAGATGCGCTCCGCGGGGGGCCGGGCTTCGGGCATGCCTCTCGGACGCCGCCGCGGATTAAGGCCCGGCTTCTGTCCCGCTCGGGTAATTGGCGGCGGTGGCGGGACAGGCACACAGAAAGACCGGGAGGCGGAGGCTGCTGGGGGAGCGGGGGGGCCGAGCGTGACTGCCTGCCTCTCCCGACAATTGTGAGGACTCGGCCGAGCCCACCGCTCGCCGGGGCTGAGGAGGGTGGAGTCTGGGACAGGAAGCAGTGCACGGAGCCACAGTTCACCCGTGTGACCAACGGTGAACTGTGGCCACTGCTGCCTGTACTAAACACGCTCTCACCCTCCCTCATTACTCTCTGCCTTTCCCTCACATGCTCTTTTTCCCCTCAGTACCTTTCTCTTTCCCTTCCCTCCTTTCCTCTTTGTCTTTCCTTTACCTTCCCTCTCCATCTTTCTTATTCTGCTTCTCCCTCCTGTTTTTGTGCTCTCTCCCTCTCCTCTCTCCCTTGCCTCTTCCTCTCTCCTTCTCACTCATGTCTTCACCTCTCTTTCTTGCCTTCTCACTTTTTCCCTCCTTTTTTCTTTATTCCTGGTTTTCCACCTCTCCTAGTCCTTATCTACAGAAGAGTCTTCCTGTGGCACTGGCCACTTCTTTTCCTGTCTCTCCACATCACCCTGTCCACCAGTACTCAAGCCTTCCTTCTGAAGCTCCAAAATGTCTGCCTTCCTCTGTCCTTCTGTGAAGAACCACAGTTCGGTTCAGTGTATTCCCCCAAAGGCAGCCTAACACCCCCCCACCCTACATTGGGAAAGGGTTAAAACAACGCAAAAAGCATACAGACAAACAACAACAAAAAACAAAGAAATCAAATCGTTTCGGGGATTTTTTTGGAGTTTGATTCACACGCTGGCAACCTGACCACAGTCGAATAAGGTGAAGATCACTCTTGTCAAAACCATCTAAAGACTACATTCCTGTTACCATTCCTCTTTCTGCAAACCCCTCTGTGGCCTTCAGCCCTCCCTCTCTCCGTGCTCCCGCACAACCTCACTTCGCCCTGCTCTTAATCCACTACAAGAAGGAGGCACAGCCACTGAAGCCAATTAGCTGAAATGCTACGGAGCACTTACTTAAGAGCTGCTGGCCTCGTTAAGCATTAAGAATTCATGACATTTAACTTTCCCAGCAAACAGAAAGGGGGTTGTCTTCCATGACACTCCACAAAAAACAGCCTTATTTACCCCTGAAAGAGTTCAGAAGAACTCGCCTGAACGAATGGGCATACATAAAGGGGGCATATCTCTGGCATATAAGATATTACCTGAGAGGAATGGTGTGGGATGACTTACCTCAGCTGAATGGTGAAACTCATATGAGAGGACAGTGGTGGTACATTTACCTGAGGACAGGTGTGGTGTGGGGAATTTACCAGAGGGAACAGGTGTTTATGGTACATTTACCTGAGTGGACAGGGGTGCTATAGTACATTTACCTGAGGCAACAGGTATAGTGTAGTACATTTACCTGAGGGGGCAGGTGTAATGTAGCGCAATTAACCTGAGATGAGTGATGCAGTACAGTACATGTACCTTAGGGGACAAGCGGTATAGTACATTTACCTGAGAGGAGAGCTGTGGTTCGTTCACATGTGGTCACCAGGATTAGAATAGTAGAATCTAGCCAACTTTCCATGTGTGTATGTTCTCCCTGTGTCTGTGAGGGTGTGTGCGTGTGTGCATGCACGTGTGTGAATGTGTATGTTCCTTCTGCCTTTGGGCTTGTCTGCAGGTCAATTAATTTGACATACTTTTCATTCACATTCAGCCTGTGAAGGACACAGACTTAAATTCTTACTGTACTGTGTCACAAACTCGCACACCCCACAAACAGCTCAAATTCCGTTCTAGAGCCAGTAGATTATAAGATTATAACCCCAGGGTGCTTACAACAGCACCAGGATGAATCAGTTAACAGTAAACAAATAATTGCTAATGTAATTACACAGTGCTACAACAGAAATGACAGAAAACATGACAGAAAAATTGCACATTTTGTTCATTTTGGCAAAACACATGTACTATGCAAAGACTTGACAGTGCTATTTATAATAATTGGCACAGTAAAATGTGATAGCATTTAAATAGACTTCTTTTCAAAACAGTTGCACCATTGTCAATCTCATTTCATTAATGAATTATATGTATATATAATTAAATGCTTTGTGTACTCCCCCCCCCCATTTGGAATTTCCAGTTATATATATGCCAGTGCTCATTGCTGCAACTTCAGCTATTGAGAGAGAAAGAGCACAGACAAACAAAGTGCTTGTGAAACCAATGCTGCTTCTTTGCAGTGAATAGGGAGATAAATCCGTAGAATGGATACACAAATCTGTAAATGGATTCACAACTCTGTAGAATGGACTCACAAAGCTGTAGAATGAATTCACAAATCTGTAAATGGGTTCACAAATCTGTAGAATTGTTAGTTTATGCTGCATTCAGATAATTTACCAAGACCGTTTTAGGATTTCGGAATTGAGCATGCTAATATTCGTGACAGAATTAGCCAGAAGACTTGACGTTAGCTAGCTAGCATGCACACTGCTCAGCTGCAAATTAGCAAGCCTACTGAATGAGGTTTCCCAGCTATCCATCTTCTTGACTGGCAATTGGCTTTACATTGAGTATAGGCCAATCTGTATTTCAATGAAAATCTTGAGGAATCTCCGTTTAGCTGAATGAGAAAAAACGAAAAAAAGTATATATATATATTTTACATTATCTGAACTCACTCGCTGGCTTACGTTCCATAGTGATGGAGGTGACATTAGTTAGCTAGCTAGCTAGCCTGCCAAATTTCGGCTAACGTTAACCAAATACACAATTAAAGGTCCAGGAAACTGGATTAAAATTGTGGTAATATTCCCCAGAAGTGACAATTGATTGCCTTATTAATATTTATTTCACATTTTTAACCCAATTATAACCATTAAATTGTAATAAACACAATTAGATTATTGTGACCTGTTCAGCAGACACAGATGTGGTGGGTGTGTATCCTGCGCTCATTAACATTCATATCTGTAAAACAGGTCGTATGTAAATAATTCCTCATTGCTCGCTAGATTAGAGCCGGTTAGGGTAGTAAGCTTACACCATCAGACAAAATGAAAGAAAGCAACATGGACTAGGCTTTACCATTGTATAGTTAAACCTGAAGATCATTCCGTGTGTAATAATGTTGCAACACTGAACTACTGTACAATAACATTATTAGACTCTATAGTCATAAACTCCGGACCTCACATACGAAAAAGAAAGTCTTTGACTCCACATGTCTAGGCTTGAAAGCTTTTTAATTGTGGCTAGTTAACAGTAGCATACTTATTGATCCACCATGTTCGCCGGCAAGTTCCAGGCGAAAATGGGCACTGCAACCACTGACTGTACGAGTTATTGTAATATTGCCGCACCCATGGGCTCCATGAATACATCCTATTCCTTGTAGGTCTCTTCATTTTTGGGAAAATAAAAAAAGTGTATTGCATTCTCCGCATCCTGAGAAGGGGCAATGCTTAGGTATTTTCAACTTAGCCTACCTTAACTGCACAGAAGTGGCAAGAGCAGCATTTACATATTATATGTATGAAGGATTTCACTGGACTTAAGGTTTTTGTTATACAACTAACACCCAGTTTACCCTGCTCACTGAAGACCTGCTGTTTAGCCAAGGGGAAAGCAAGCCAATTTCAGCTTTTATACATTTTTTTGTAAGAATCATTTTAAAATGTTTCTCAACCATTGGGGAAGGCAATAAAATATTAAAACTACACATCAGCAAAGGATTCACAGATTCCAGTTTAATAACTTATGACAGAAGTAAGGAGGATGATATGGTCTGGAGAAATCGATGGGAAAAACAACAGGAAAAGAGATCTTCTGATTGGCCACTCGGTTGCCAAGTTGTCCATTTCTCATTCTCCCCGAAGGCTCTGATTCCAATGACCAGGAGACACAACTCACTTTTGCACCAAATGATACACAGGATAGCGCTTGAGAGGTTGCAAAGGCAGATTTGAGAGGTTATAGTTACTGAGCTGTACAGTCAGGTTTGCAACTGTTATTGCATGCATTCTCACGTTAATTTACAGATTTGTCAAATTAATTGCAGATTTGTGAATCCATTCTACAGATCTGTGAAACCCTTTACAGATATGTGAATCTATTCTACAGATTTGTGACTTTTGCCACAGAAGTACCTCCATAACTACAGTTCACAAGTTCGGCTCACGCAGACACAGATCTTCACATGCAGCTCGACTTGTGGGTGCCTGATGGACCAGCAGGGCTTGCTGGTGAGTGATAAGATGTTGTAACCCTGGCCAACTGAAATCCTCACAACCCTGGATGATGCTACAGCCAACAGCATGGGTCTATGGGCCAGAGTCAGCACTGACACCAGACTGTGGGGCCCATCCATGAGCTAGAGCAATGCCACCTTGACAGGATACCATCCGGCAGCCCCTAAACCTCATTTGTGATGTCATCCCACCTTTTAGCACACTTGAGCTACCACGGCAATTCTATTTCAAGTGCAAGCCCGTGATTTCTAAAATCAGTTGCAAGCAAAAGTGACAGAGAATTAGGTTAGCGGATATAAATAATGGATGATATTTGCCAAGTGATTTTTGTAGGACTGAATCCTGGCAACTGTTAAATAAATACAGCAGACGTTGCTCAATGTATCAAGAAGGATATGATGGTATGGGCCAACAGGGATGTTTCTCAAGATTGTGTGGCAAGTATCTGACAGTAACCATTTACTTTTAACCTCAGTCACAGCCTGATGTTAGCGAACACACACACACACACACACACACAGACACACACACACAAAGACAAGTAAATATAATATGAGTAAACAAGGATTATCACAAAACAATACCACTAACATGTTTGGATAGAATAGGATTTACATGTATAAATGTTATAACAGCATGTCCATGCTATCCACACGTTTGGCCCCACCTGCCCCACCCACTCTACCTGGGCTGTTGGGGGGGTTGACCAGGCCACACAGGTATGTACCCGCCTGTTTACCTGTGCAGATATCTCCTCCGCTGAACACCTGCAGCATGTGGTGGCAGGGTGTGCTGGGGTGTGCTGGGGTGGGGTGGGGAAGTAATGCTGTTGCCACGGTCACTGCACAGCTCCTCATACAGAAATGTCAGTGGTGTGATGCGTACTTCCCTTGGGCCAGTGCTTGCTGATTGTATCCAACTCCTTGTGGCGACGCCATTTTTTAACCAGGCGTAGCAAAGTGTCCCCCCCCTCCCAAGCCTCCACCCTTCCCCACTCCCCCCTGAGCCCCCCCACCCCCTCATTTGGGACTGAAACTTTACACAGTAATTGCACTTCTAGGGGGGCGGCCCCCTGCAGAAGCTTACCTGAACATAGGAATACATCAAACCCACTGACGTCAGCCCAGCACTGAATGAGGGGGGGTGGAAAAGGGCGGATAAAGAGATTGAGGTAAAGGTGTTAAAGAACGCGGGAACTGCTGATTGAGAGATAAATGAAGGCAGGTCATTAGGAACACGAGGAGTGAAAGAAAGAGGTGCATTGTGGGAAGGATAATCACTCACTCTGCTAATTGCTAGCCCGTCTGAGGTGGTTGCCAGCAGAATTGGAGGGGGGAGGGGGGGGGTGCTGGAAGGTTCCTCCCACCTCATGCACAGCTGAGCAATCTTTACATGTCTGCTGCCTCTGTGGGACACCCCCATTTCACCCCCCCCCCCCCGTCTCGCCCAACCCCCTCACGGGAATGAGGAGTTACTGCACTTTCGGTCACAGCATGAAAAAAAACTCCAGCAGCTTTAGAGCAGCCTATTTTTACTGCTAGCCTTCAAACAGAGGAGGAGTGTGCAGCTTTTTGCATACAGTGAGGATTGCTCTCTGTTCATTCCTGTGATCCATATTGCGGCTGGTTTATACAGGAGAGCCAATCAGAAATGGGGTTTTACACACTTACGAGACGCCTTAACTATGGAAGGTCTGAAGTGGCGATGGTTCGCCACTAGGGGGAGCATGAAAGGGGAAAAGTGAAGCGGAGGGGGCTAACAGAGTGAAGCTTCAGTTTGAGCACCGATAAACCCCATGAGGTGGAAGCACTTCAAATAAGCAGGTCCCCATCGTATAAACGGGCAGTGGAATATGTGCGAGATGGAATCTGTGCTACTTGACCTTCATAAAGGGCATCTGGTACAGTGAGCTAATGAGAAAAAAATAAAATAAAAGAAAAATATGCTACTAAAGCCGCAAAGAAGGGAAAAAAAGAGAAACAGGTAGCTATGCGGCATTTCGTATTAATCTTCCAAAATGGCAAAGCATTTTGAGAAAAAGGTGAGCACGGTGCCATGGAGGCTTCTGATGTGATGGCTGGGATGACCTTTGACCCCTTGGAAGGGGGGCCCGGGGGAGGAGGGGCAGGTTGGGGGGGGGCGGGGGGTGATAGGTGGAGGGTAGGAGGAGTATCCCCAATCCGCTCTTCCCAACCACTCGCTTTGTTATCCCCTCAAAGTGTCTCGTTTCATCTCACTTCAGTTTTCATCCCTCGCTCCCTTTGATGTGCTCTGTCTCTCAATCTCTCTCTCTCTCCCCCGCTCTTTCATATCCACCCCTTCTCCCCATGTCTGTTATTACCCTCCCTGTTTGTTTCTGTTATTGTTTTATAGATATTTCTCCCCCTTCTCCTAACCCATCCCTCCCTCCCTCTCCCCCTCCATTCTCACTCTCTCTCCCTCCTTCCCCCCACTCACTCTCTCTCTCTCAAATTCAAATTTCAAAGTCAAAGAGTGTAGCAAACAGAAGATCGACACTGGCAAACAATTTTACTTGCGTGCACCACGCATACAAACACAAGCAATACGAATATGATTGAGCTCTGTTTCTCTCTATCGCTTCTCTTGTATTCCAAATCCATTTTCAAAAGGGCTGTATCAGCATGCCAATTTATTTTATTTTATTTTTATTTATCCTTCGTTTAACCAGAAAGGTCCCATTGAGATACAATAACTCTTCTGCCAATAAATAAAACAGAATTCAGCACATTATAAATACACACAGAGCATTACATTATTCCCATTTATAGTGCTTTCTTGGTAACAGCCCTTTCCTTTCATAGTGTAAATACTACTTCCCTCCTCCCTCACCTACCACACGTACTGTCACAATGACCTCACAAGCCGGTACATACCTGGGAGTTCCTCTTCTGCCTGTGAGCAGGACGCTGTGAAACAGATGGAGAGGAAGTTACATTTGGAAATATTGGTTTTCAAGCATTTGGAAATATGTACTCTTCCCCATTTGTCATTTTTTTCCCACCATGCAAAATGAAGTGATTCTGTTTTAATATTTCCTCTTCCTTCTATCTTATTGTTCAACCTGTCCTTTTACCTCTGTGACTGTCTGTCCCTCTCTCCATCGCTCTCTCTCTCTCTCTCTCTCTCTCTCTCTCTCTCTCTCTCTCTGTCTCTGTCAGTACCCAGGTGTCTGTGGGAAAAAGTTGCCGCTGTGTACTGAACGGGGTTATGTGGTCACATGTCTGGGTAATTGAACAGTATCAAGTAGCAGATACTCCTTCCAGAACACCAGGCATCTCTGACCTTTGACCCTGCTGGCACACGCAGTCCCATGTGACCTCACGCTGACTCCATCAAGTCCTGCATGCTGAAATCGAGGCACATGCTGTTTCCTTCCATCAGAGGGTCTTCTGCCTGCTGTGCCCAGGGGCCTGTTTTTAGGTATTAAAGACCAGTCTAAATCATAAGATTAGAGATCAGTCTTATTTTGCTCTGAAGACCAGTTAGTCAGTTTCTTAGGCCATGTCTTATTTTGCCTATAGTTCAGAAAACAAATGAGGCTAAGACGGGTAGTAAGATGACTAAGTTAAATTAAATAAAATTCCTTTTGGGAGAGAGAAGGGAATGTGTGGATTTGGCAGCACAATACATTGTCACTTGCCACAAACTGAGGGACGGTGAGTGACATTGACACCAAAAAGCAAAGTTATTACAGTTCTTTGCCATTTTGTATGCATTATCTTCTAGATGTAGAATTTTATTTCTGTCTTCTGGATTTTATATTTGTTCTGTTTATTGTAGTTAAATTGTTATTGCCTGTCTGTTATGTTTGTCACGTCAGTGTATGCTTTGGCAATGTAAGTGTACCCTTACCATGCCGATAAAGCTTATTTGAATTTGAATTTGAATTTAAATATGACTTACTGTTAGGCATGGACTTCAGGGCATTATGACCCCAGGTGCTGGGCAGCTTGTTATTAGGCAACCTGGGAGACGCACCACTTGAGTCGATGCTGATTGCAAGCTCCTTTCATTCTGACCACCTGTCGAGGGTCAAAGAAGCTGTCATGTTAGCACCCCCAAGCCCCCCCCCCCCTAACTCCCCACCCCCCCTCCCCATTTATTTTCAGCTCACTGCACAGTTAGGGGGTGCTGGGAGTATCCATAAGGTACGATTCTTTAAGCTCACTTTAAGTGTGTTTTTTTTTTCCACTGGATGGATGGAGAGCAATTAAAAGAATGTTCTCCCTTGTCTCGCTGGCACATACAAACCGATCGGCCCAGATTACCCCGGAGCCGGATCGATGGCGGCGGGGAGAGAAAGCTGTTTTTCTGAAGACCGGGGCGGTTAAGCGCCGTCCCAGTCACGCTGACCGCTATCGACTGTCCGCGGCTAAAGGCAAGAGACCGGTGTCCATGCCACAGTGTCTTTATAAGGCTGTGCTTCATCGGAGAGACGGGGGGGGGGGGGGGGGGGGGGGTGGGGGAGAGAGAGAAGAAGAGAGGGAGGGAGAGAGGGAGAGTCAGAGAGAGGGACAAAAAATTATTTAGTTGAAATACTACAGATAAAGCATAATAAGAACACTCCTTCTTCAAGAATAAATACGAAACATATAACAATGCTTCTTGCTGTACTGTAAGATAACAGTAGAATATGTCTTAGACAGACAGGAGAGATACTTCCTCTTATAATTTATATACATGGATTAACCTGTAGAATTGCTATTTTTTTCTGACCACAGATAATTTTGCACTCCTTCTGGGGGGAGCCATATATACAGTGCCATAAAAAAGTATTGGCCCCCCTTCCTGATTTCCTCTATTATTGCATATTTTTCACTCTGAATAGTTTCAGATCTTTAGACTAAATGTAATATCAGATGAAGGGAACGTGGAACGGAAAGACCACTCTTCTTTGCAGAACTGCTTTAATTCAGACAAACTGGCAGGTTTTTCAGCATGAACAGCACATTCAGATCCTGCCACAGCATCTCTATTGGGTTCAAGTCAGGACTTTGACTAGGTCACTCCAAAACTTTCATTTTGTTTCTTTTCAGCCATTCAGTTGTGGACTTGCCTTTGTGTTTTAGATCATTGTCTTGCCGCAGAAACCAATTACGCTTCAGCTTCAGCTCATGGACAGACCACTGGGCATTCTTCTTCAGAATTTTCTGGTACAGAGCAAAATTGTGGCTCCTTCAATAATGGCAAGTCATCCAAGTCCTGAGGCACCATGTTTGCCTGTTGGTATGTTCTTCCTGTGAAATAATGTAGTTGCTTTAAGCCATACATAAGGGGAACCATGTCAACCAAAAAGTTCCACTTTTGACCATTTCAGTTTTCAAAATGATGAATACATTATTTATTTGAATGCCTGTCCTAATGCAGGTGTGATTCGCCCATTTACAGTTGACTTATAGAGACTAGAATTCAGTCAGGTCAGTTTTAATCACTGTTAATTGTATTCATGTCATTTATAAGTGTTTTCTTCAGCAGTGGAAGCACAAACATTAAAAGGAGCAATAAATTCATTAATAAAGTTTAATTAATCTCTCCTTAATAATATAAAGTGGTGTCAAGCCACATTCAAATTGCAGTTGTTAGCAGGTTTCCATAATTAATGTCTGAATGTACCTGAACCTAAACACCCTGAGGGCCTCTACCTATACTACAAGCTGTTCCATGCATTGACAACTATGCATTATTATTTCTAATGATTCTACATTTCAGCATGGCAGGGAAAAAAGCCTCTCCATCCTTCACCATGTCTTTTAATAAAAATAGACCATCGGCCCAGGCTAGCGACCCCAGCATGGAGCACAGGTTGTTCTGATGAGGCTAGATACAGTACCGGTTCAGCAGGGGAATCTGACCTTTCCCATGCAGATGAGTGGACTGTAATTAGCGCCATCGTTAAAGTGGAGATAAATAAACTCTACCAGATGAGTAATGGCGGGAGGAAGGTGGAGTCGACAGCAGATTAATAACAACGAACGGGGAGGACGCCGGGACCGGCTGGCAAGCGCTGGCTAGCTTATTACTGCTTCCAGGTCGGAGGTCATCGCAGTCTGGCTCCTGTCAAAAAAAATGAAATAATGCAAAACAAACAAAACAAGGCTGTAAAAAGATGAGTCATTAAAGCAGAAGAGAATTCCAAAGCACAAAAGATTATGTACCACACCATGCCTTTATGACATTGCTTAATTATCTGATCATTAATAACTTGTAGTGGACAAACTAATTAACCACAACATAGACAGTGGTTTTAATGGGAGGGGATTAGAAGAATAAGTATCGCCTTAGTCTCTCTCTCTGTCTCTCTCTCTCTCTCTCTCTCTCTCTCTCTCTCTGTTTTTAAAATATAATGTCAGTTTAAAAGGAAAAAGAGCAGAGAAAAAGGCCGCTCTAACCACTGTCTCCCTGCAGAGGGTTATGGGAGGTCAAGCTATTATTAGGTGTGATATTTCCGGCCACTGCATAAAACTTCTGAAGGCAACCAATTTACCAGTGAGAAGGAGAGCGGGGAGAGGGGCTGACAGCGCGGAGTGAAGGAGGGGTGGGGGCGGGGGCGGGGGGCCCCAGAGGGACAGGAAATGATGTGGCGGCTGACACTCAGGAAGTGAAAGTTAAAGGAACCGCAATTTGACTGACAGCAGGGAACGGAAGAGACAAGGAATGACGTATGGCATGGTTCGATCACTTAAAGAAAAACCTCTTCCAAATAGGCCCTTAACGGAACCACAACAACGCAGAACAAAACAAAAGCATTTGTGAATATGAACACTTTTTTTTAGGAAGAAAATCAACCCAAAGAATTATAGGCCGTCGGTCAGCTATACACTGGTGTCAACTTGCATGAATCCTTTTAACGATCATTTTCATGTTCAGTTTATTCAGTTATTCGTAAATATTTAATTCAACAGTTGTTCTTTATTGGTAAAATATAAACACGTTGTTATTATGATTTGTGGGTATCATATAATACCCTGATATTTTCTAAAGGGATCTTGTCACTGTTTTATTATCTGTGATGCCCACGCACTCATGGAAGGAACTAACAACAAGGGGGAGGTGGTGGATTGGGGGTTTACCACTACCAGACTGTGTTCTGTGCCTTATTTAGAAGAATACTTTTGAATTCTTCTAAAACGTATAATCCGAAATCACATATTACAAATGACAAATTTAAAGAATATGTTAATTTCACATCTGAGAGAGGCCAAAAATATACATTCTTTTTTGTTTGAACGGGCACAATGACACTGAATGTAGCAGGGTTTCCGTGGTAAGACCACATCCCTCACTCTTAATGGAGCAGTGTAAATTGAGCGGGAATTAAAGTGGCAAAAGACCTGGCCTCGTCGTAAATTGAACGTTGTTAATGCAGCAGTTAATGTGGCATGTGTCTCAGTGTTAATAGAACAATGTTAACGGCGCTGGAGTTTCGGCGCTAATGGGGCATATCTCAGCGTAGCTTGAGCGGCGATAACGCGAGCAGGTATTTCACTGTTAAGACCACGTCTCGGTGTTAACAGGGCAGAAATTTCGGCGGTGAAAAGACAACGGCGGTTAATTCAAAAAGTTAACTCGGCGCGTTTCTCGGCGTTGAAAGAGCAGCGGCGAAGGAGCCGGAGCCTCGGCGCTAACGCGTGTCTCGGTGTCAGCGCGGCGGTTGTTTCCGAGCAGACAGGAAAGGCTGCGTAAAAAGAGCAGCGCCGGTCCTGACACGGCGAGACGCGCGGAGCGGGGAGAGACGAGCCCGGGCGTCTGAAGGAGTCCCCGGCTGTCTGACACGCACGCCGAGGATAATTACGCCGCCGCTCTCCAGCCGGATCCGCCCTCGAGTGGAAGAAATCACCGGAGACGCCGAGCCCAGAATTACACCGGCCCGCGCCCGCCCGCCCGCTCCGCTCGCCCGCTCTGTCCTCCGAAAACACGCGCAGACACGCACCCGCACGCACACGCATGCATGCATGACCAGACGCACGCGTGCGCAGTCGCAGACACACAACCGTGCACACACACACCTGCACGCACGCGCATGCATACATGACCAGACGCACGCGTGCGCAGTCGCGGACACACAACCATGCACACACACACCCGCACGCACACGCATGCATGCATGACCAGACGCACGCGTGCGCAGTTGCAGACACACAACCATGCACACACACACACACACACACACACGCATGCATGCATGACCAGACGCACGCGTGCGCAGTCGCAGACACACAACCATGCACACACACACACGCACACACGCGCAAACACAGACCTATACATCATGTACATGCAGACACACACCTGCACCTACAGACACACACACACACACACACACATACATGCTCAGAGGCATACGTTTGCAGTCCCAGACACACAACCACGCACACACACACACCTATACATCATGTACATGCAGACACACACCTGCACCTACAGACACACACACACACACACATACATGATCAGAGGCATACGTTCGCAGTCCCAGACACACAACCACGCACACACACACACCTATACATCATGCACATGCAGACACACACCTGCACCTACAGACACATACTGTACACGCACACACACATGCACAAACACTCTCACAGACTGCACAGGGTGCCTATGTGTGTTCTCACGACCTTAGTACGGCAGAGAGTTGGGAACGAGACTAAGGCTGGGGATCTGAATAAATCATGGATAAATCTCACATTTTGTGCAGAGCTGCCTTGGCAAAAAAAAGAAAAAGAAAAAAAAAGCAGAATACACAGGCATTATAAGGTGGCTGAACTCAATGCAGCAAACCGTATGCATACTGCCTACATATATCTAACACCTCCTGCCTATGGTAAAAATGGTGCATCCATCCACTGCACCAGCTGACAGGTGTTACTTGTTCACTTACATCCGTTTACAGCAGGTCAGCTCCTCTGTACAAATCCAATTATCTATATATAACATTGATGCATCAGTCATCAGTCATCAGGATGTAATATCAGCCCAAATCATTTGACGCAAAGATCAGTGGGTATGTGCATCGCATTCTCTGGACCGATTCTCCTGGACACGCGCGGGGCCATTTGCGGATATGACAGGCGCGGTTGTCCACCGAATTGACGGAAATCGTCTGGCAGCATTTTTCCAATTTCTGGAGATATGAAAACCTGTCTGAAACAGGCTCCTAACGCAGACACTTCTGCTGATAGTTGACATTCCTTCGCAAAGGTCAGTTGCGCCGCGCAGCGCGTTCGTTCTCGTTTTCACTTTGCTCTGTTTGCACTTTCATATGACTTAGAGCAGGAAGTAGGCTAAAGACTTGTTTCTCACGTGCAGTTTTAATTTGATTTAGAATGCGGCTTCTGCAGAATATGTAACAGCGTGGGGTCATTTTGCTAAGACTGCAGCAAATTACCACGTGCCTTGTAAAATTGTTCGCGAGCATATGCTTGTCATTTCACTGGGTATTTACTATTATTTACTGAAAGTAGCCTAGGTGTGAGCACAGGCTTAACATTAAAAAAAAATAAAAATACTGCTAATCCTGATGATTAACACATATTACGTCAAATAATGGGTATACCAACAAGCAATGGGGTATTTTATTTATATCAGGAAAGGCCAGGACACTTGTAAATTCGCACTGAAATGGTAGGTTCAATCTTGAGAGAAGCTTCCGTTCTGTAGGAATTGTGCTTGTCATTGTGTGGTTCCAGTTAATTTGTCTGCAATGTGGGCCTGTAAATTGTGTGGATGATTTCTGTTTTTTCATCTCAATGAATGTATCTTGGATCTTCGAGAGGAGACATGTACTAGAACATTCTACTCATTTGAATTTAGCCTATATTTTCGGAGACAGATGATGATGTCTTCATTTTGCCATTTTATTTTTCTGTTTCTTTTTGGTTTGTTCTTGTATGTTTGACTGTGTCTGTTGTTGTCTTGGTTTGTTTTAGCTGTCTTACCTCTGTTTTAAATCTGTATTGTGTGAAGCACCTTAGAGCAGTACAGCACAAGGTAAATCTAATCTGTGTATTCAGAATTGGTATTTTGCTTCCTGGTTTGCAACGTTAACGTTCACTAGTGCTTAAGTGATATTGAATTTATACTTGCTGGTCTGGGATTATTGCTAGCCAGGTCTGGCTCTGTTGCTCGTAATAATCAGGTGAATGCAGTTATGTTTTACTCTAGGTAAGAGTATCTGTTAAGTGATGTCATGTGTAATGCACATGTACCGCCCAAAGTTGAGATGTGCCCTCTCCCCTGGCGGTAAAAAAAACACATACAATTATCTTTCTTGAAATTGCAGCCAACCTTGATAAAATTGCATTATGTGCTTCATGAATGCATTATGCATTCAGTTCTCCAACCAATTTTTGCAGCCTCACTTTGGAACTCCTCAAAATACAAATACATTAAGTCTAAAAATCCAGCAGCCCCAGGTTCTATTACGTTCCATTAACTCTACACTAATCACATCTGGACGGGCGTGTTTTTGTGCGTGATGACAGTTCACTTCTGGTTTTCTTTGTTTTCAAACGCTTAGGACGTTTGGCCCTGAGTGCGATATTGTTATGATTGCTAATTAAGCAGCCATTTAACTGCACAGTAGAATATTAATTCAAATCTAACAGGCTTGAATCCAGTAGGGATCAAAGATACTGAATCAGACTAAAATGTACCTCATCAGGAAAGATTTAGCACTGAATATTATGTGGCGTATCACCAAATTGGTGACAGCGTCGAGAAATAGAAATGCACGTTCACAGCAGTTTGGATGAAGGCAGACTGGTTTCCTTTACAGATTCTGCTGGAGGTACTGAGCCTCGAAAAACTGAAATCCACTATTAAAATTCCCCTGCTTCTTGGTAGTGAAAAGAAAAGGAAAAATGAGACCCCCACATACGAACAGGCTCAGATAGATAACAACCCCATTTCACACCTTTTATTGTCCCAAAATAGCCAGCCGAAAAACCAGCTCTGAGCTTCCCAGCTGTCTGTGTTATATTTTGGAGCACTGACTTTTCTCAGTTATGGTACATGCATAAAAACAGAAGATGTTCATGCTGTTTTCACATGAAGAGAGGGAGCAGTGGATTAGGCTGGCAGAGATTAGGCTGGGCTACGGTATGGGGTAGTAGACGCAGGAGAGGGAGTGGGACAGTGGGTTGGGGTAGTACAGACCGGAGAGGGGGCGGAGTAACAGTGTGGGCCAGTCGAGACATAACAGGGCGGGGTCGCAGCGAGGGGCAGTGGACCACATTTCAGATTCCCTCTTCTGCCATCATAGACCACAGTGCTTAAAACCCTGCATTCATTATAAACACAGGAACATTGGAAGCTGGGGCCACAGCTGCCTCTGCTGTTTTTCCCAAGATTGGGGAAGAGGAAGTGGGGTTGGCATTTCTGTGTGGATGGGGGGACAGGATGGCAAAGTTTGCCATGTACCCTCCCGCAGTCACAAAGGCAAATTAATGAATAGGGGATCAGCTAATTTCAAGCTTCTATCCATCTGTTGATCAGCCAGCCCGCCCAATGGAGTTTCCCACCCACAGACGCTAACGCCTATTTCTCCCCATGCGCTTGTTCTTTCCTGTTTTATATTTGTTTGCTGACAGATCGGTCTGTGGCTCCGTGTGGCTGTGCTGCAGCTGCTGCAAGTGATTACATTCTCAGTACCTGTGCTGTGTGTCTGTACTGTGTCCCCTTGTGTCTGTTTTGGCTGGTCTCTGAGCCAGATCTCTGTGCCCTGCCACTGTGATGTTCTTTTGTAGAGTTTGTTTCTGTGTCTTTGTATCTCACTGTCTTGCTCCTTTGTCCTTTGCTAAAGCTATACAGTATGTGTTGTATCTTTGTCCTCTGTATATGTCTCTGTACTGTTCACTCTCTATGCCGCGTCTCTGCTGTGCTACTGCTGTATGGGTCTCTGCTGTCACTGTGCTGTTTGCATAGACTTTTGCTACTTGTCTGTGCCGCATTAATATTTTGGTGCTGCATCTCTGTGTCTGTACTGTTTCTGTGCTGTATCCATGTGTCTGTACTGTTTCTGTGCTGTATCTTTTTGTCTGGTCTGTTTCTGTGCTATATCTATTTGTCTATGCTGTGACTGTACCGCTTCTCTGTGCTTGATTGATGTTTCTGTTCTCCAGCTGTATACTGTGCATCAGTATTATGTATTCATGCTGGCTGTATGCTGTATACATGTGTCTGTACTCTTTCTGTGCTGTATCCTATTTTTTACAGTCTCTGGCTGTATCCCTGTGACTGTTCTCCAGCTCTATTCTGTGCATCAGTCTTATGTGTTTATTTTGGCTGTATGTTGTATCCATGTGTCTGTGCTGTATGTCTGTACAGCGCGTACCGTGTTGCATGTCTGTGCTCTGCTGATGTTCTTTTAAGGTTTCTCTGTCCAGACAAACTTTGCTGCAGTCTGTCTCTTAGTGCAAGGATCAGAACAGGCTGGCTATGCTCACACCCCCCCCCCCCACCACCTTCTTTCCACCATTTACCATCCCGTATCATTAATATTTATTTATTTTCTCTTTTTAGAACAATTACCCTCTCTCGCTGCGAGTGGAGCATCTGAATCCTCATTATTAGCTGCTGGAGAGACAGGCTGGCAGCGGGGAAATGTTCCCTTAAAAAATGGCAGCGGCGCTGACCCCTCTCCCCGCCGCCATCCCTTCTCCCTCCCAACGCCGCCGTAAATTGCCTATTATTTTTCTCTCCCTCCTTCAGCGGCACTTGGGCTAATGGAGGCGGCGCGGAGAGGGAGCGGCGGGCGCACGCATCCCCGCCGCTCATTAGACGCGGGGAGCGATCGGGAGGGCTTCACCAAGCCCTCACCTGTCAGAAAGAAGAGAAAAAAAAATAAGAAAGGGGGCTCGGGGGGGTCCCGGGACCCTCTGCCTCCCCCCTCGCGCCGGTCCCTTCTCCGCCGTCCCCCGCTGACGCGGGACCCGCTGACGACGCCCTGCCCGTGACCCCGTCAGCAGATTGGTCAGTCAGGGGGGTGAACGCGACCTCTGACCCCCCGGGGCAGGCGAGATTGGCCCGTGCCAGTCAGTCAATGCTGTCTGGGCAGGAGGGTTGCTGATTGGCCCTGGCGAAAGCAGAGAGGAATGGGGATTTCAGACGTCGTTGGGAGAGTGCGAGCGTCATCTCGTCTACTTTCACTGTGAAGAGCAACTGTTCCTCTCACGGGGGACCTGGGGGTGGACATAAAATTGGCAAACATAAAAAGAGCAAGACATTTTTGCGTCTGAGAGCAAATTTTGTCTGCCAGTTGCATGATGGTATATATTCTTGATCTTTTTGCCTACCATAAACCCTAAGTGAAGAGGATTTACTGCATTACATGCTCCTCAACCCCTTTGTACAGTTAGCGCCCTGTTTTACAATTTAGTATATTACTTCTGTGTAGCAACTCAGTAACACTTCCCATGTTTGCTGTATGTTGGTTGCTGCCAGGGTATTTTGTGATGCATTTAGCATGAAGCTGTGCTTTACATAATAGCATTTTCCTGCATTGCGCAAGCAAAAGTAATAAGGAAGATTTGGTACAGTACACTTGTATGAAAAACAATGCGTGTGAGTGAGTATGGTATCATATTGCGTTGGCATGACAGGATGCCGTATGCATGATATGGGTTGTCGGTAATGGGAGGCAAATGTACGTTCGCTGTTACCACTAGAATGAGTAAGCAGCCGAACTGAGTAGTAATTATAATTTTAAAAAATGATAAATATGAAAAATGCAGGCAGCACGAAGTTAGTAACTGAGGTGTGGGTGAAATATCCTTCTCTGTTTAACTGCGGGGGGAGGAAAATAAAATTTTAAAAAAGAGCTCACTTTTGCTCAGATCACAAATCATTCTTAATTATTATTGTGCAGATTCATAACAAAGGGAAATATTGTAATGAGTTGGCTTCCTATTCCCGTGTCTCAGAAGGAGGTGTACTTCATTTTTCAGCCATAGATTTGCATAAATTCTCATCTCTTAAGTATGCGCTGCCAAAAGTGATATAGCGCACAAGGTAGTAAGAAAGGGGAGTGGGAGAGAATGAGGGAGGGTAGGAATGAACTGAAAGGAAGTTACTGAAAGAAGAAGGAAGGAGAGCTGAAAAGGAAGAGAAGGAGAGAGGGAGAGGTAAACCGAACCGGCAGCTGGCAGCGGTAAGTAGGATAAAGGCAGGTGAGTGCGGTGTCGGCCTCCGCACATGCTCGGTAGGAGGCGGAACAGCTGACAGGTCCTGGTCATTCAGGGGTTTTACGGCAGCAGTGTGGCAGAAGTGCGTATGGGGTCCTGGGGGCGGGGCCGGCGACGGTCGTGAAGTTTTACAGCCGCGATGATGGCCCGGGGAGAAGGGTGCGGCACACTGCAGCCACAAACCTGTCAGCCGCCCCGCAGTGTTTATCTCCTCCTGACCCCTCCAGCAGCGCGTAGACCCCGCCCCCCTCCTCCCTCTGTGTCTGACACACACAGGAACGCACACGCTCACACTTTCACATGCACAAGCACACACACACACACACACACACACACAGGAACGCACGCACTCACATGCACAAGCACACACACACACACACACACACATACACAGGAATATACATACTCACTCACTCACATGCACAAGCACACACACACAGGAACGCACACACTCACATGCACAAGCACACGCACACACACATACACACACACACACAGGAACGCACACACACGCGCACAGAGGAACGCACACACTCACATGCACAAGCGCGCACACATACACACAAACGCGCACACATGCACACATGCATGCACACCCATTTATGATGTGAGAAATACTAAATACTGTGTTTTCCATTAATATTAAGTCTTCAACTTTCACTAACAGTCACTCAACAGTAACTGATTCCTGTCTTACTTAGCCTCTGCCTTAGCTCTAGCTTACATATGTACTGTAGCACTGCCATACCACCGAGTGCTTCACAATAAATAATAGTAATACTTATCAAAGAGATTGAGCTACACTATATTATTTAGATCATAACAAAGAGATTGGTGGATGACTCAGTTGTTAAAATGGAAATGATTTTCCATGAAGTGCAGAAAGGTAGCACTATCACATTACATTACATTTATTTGGCAGACGCTTTTATCTAAAGCGATGTTCAACAGTGCATAGATCACTATCACATTAGATGCAATCAGGCAAACAGGAATGAGCTGCTAACTAGTGACCCTTGCATGAACTGAGTTGCAAGTTAATCACTCAGTACAATCAAAAGCAGTCATCAAATGCAGAATAGTTGCCCTGCGTAACTTACTTCCAGCTAGCTGGCCATCACAGACACATAAAGCACACAAACATGTACAAACAAACATAAGGACATGTACACACAGTGGCCTAGACACTCACATAATCAAATATGAATACACACACACACACACACGTGCATGCACACGCAGACGTTCACTCACATACATGGCCATACACGCACCTACATGACACAAATGCAAACAGACACACACACGCACGCACACACACACACACACACACACGCACACGCTCAGCGTGGCGGTCTCTGAAGAAAGCACATTTCCCCCAGGCAGTGCAGATGCCTTGTTGCAGTGTAACACAGATTCATGACACACATAAAATATGAATGAATGGGAATGCGGGAGCCCAGCGGCTCGCCTGCCCCTCTGTGCTGCAGCGCGCGAACGGAAATGTTTTCCTTGGTCGTAAGGGCAATTGAGCAAGAGGGAATGGGAACTGTCATGTGTGCATGCGCGTCGGTAAATGCGCGAGTGCCCGCGTGCATGGGCGGATATGTCACTGTGCGTTTTCGAGCGCCTTTGCATACATTTATATTTGCTTACCCGAATGCGAACATTTGCGACCGCGAGCGCACACGCACGTGTGTGTGAATTGATGAGGAAAAGACCACAGAACCTTCCTCGCCGAAACCATGACCGCACAACTGTTGACCGCAATTCAGAGCCAGTGAATCGCCCACTCGCCCATTGCCAATAATTTTTGGTCTTAGTTCTAGTCGCGTGACCTTAAATAACCAGACCGCAAGACAAACAAAAGGAAAACTAAACCCTGTTCACTTGCTGAACTGAACTGAATGGGGGACAGCCTCCACGGCTCCTATCCGCACCCCGGGGTGCCCACGGTCCCGTTTGGAGGGTAGCGCAGTGTCCCTCTCCGCCTTACCTGTCCCGCGGCATGGTGGGGCGCGGTGCTCGAAAACACACATATACGACCACTCCTGGCGCTGGCTATTTCTCTGGCGTGTGTCTTTAAATGGCCAATGCCTGGGTGACCCACACTCTTGAAAGAGGAGACACAGCAAGGGGCAATTTAAAATCAAATTCTCTTCATCAAACAGAGGGAGGAGAGGAGAGAGGCGGAGAGAGAAGGTCAGAGACGGGAGGGGGGAGGAAGAGGAGGGGGGACGGGGCGTTCCGATTACTTGATGCAGAAAGAAAAATAACAAAGACACGGAAGGCAAGATGAGCCCATCTGGGCTCCAAGTAGCATTTCCAAGAAAAAAAAGGAGTGTGTGTGTGTGTGTGTGTGCGTGTGCGTGTGTGTGTGTGTCTGTGTGTTTGGTGTGAAAGTATCTGTGTGTATATCTGTTAGTTTATTTGGGTTTTTTGTGGTTTTGTTTTTGCACATGCTAGTCTGTGCGTGTGTGTATGTGTGTATTTAACAGTGTGTGTATTTGTGTGGGTAGGTGTTTGAACATTTTTGAAAATACTTTCGTCTGAGTATCTGTGCTTATAGGTGTAAAACTGAGTGTATGAGTGTTTGTGAGTATATGCCTGTAACAGTGCATGTGACAGTTTGTTTGTGTGTGTGCATGCTTAGAGATTGGTTGCTTGGGTACCTGTGTATCCATTTTTTGCATCCATGTTTGTGCGTGCTTGTTTGCATGTGTGCGCGAGAG
>CM077288.1:18546823-18569323 GCA_039654925.1 Anguilla pacifica
GAGGGGTGAGGGGCGACGAGCGAGGGGTGAAGGGTAAGGGGTGAGGGGTGAGTGGTGAGGGGCAAGGATGAGGGGTGAGGGGAAAGGGGTGAGCGGTGAGAGGTTAGAGTGAGGGTGAGAGGTGAGGGGCGAAGGGTGGGGGTGAGGGGTGATGGGTGATGGGTGAGGGGTAAGAGGTGAAGGGTAAGGGGTGAGAGGTGAGAGATTAGAGTGAGGGTGAGAGGTGAGGGGTGAGGGGCAAGAATGAGGGGTGAGAGGTGAGAGGTGAGGGGTGAGGGTGAGGGCGAGGGGTGAGAGGTGAGAGGTGAGGGTGAGAGGTGAGGGCGAGGGCGAGGGGTGAGAGGTGAGAGGTGAGAGGTCAGCGGTGAGGGCGAGGGCGAGGGGTGAGAGGTGAGGGTGAGAGGTGAGAGATTAGAGTGAGGGGTGAGGGTGAGAGGTGAGGGGTGAGCGGTGAGAGGTGAGAGGTGAGGGCGAGGGTGAGGGGTGAGGGTGAGAGGTGAGGGCGAGGGTGAGGGCGAGGGTGAGGGGTGAGGGTGAGAGGTGAGGGGTGAGGGGTGAGAGGTGAGGGCGAGGGCGAGGGGTGAGGGGTGAGGGGTGAGGGTGAGAGGTGAGAGGTGAGAGGTGAGGGGTGAGAGATGAGAGGTGAGAGGTGAGGTGAGGGGTGAGGGTGAGAGGTGAGAGGTGAGAGGTGAGGGGTGAGGGGTGAGGGTGAGAGGTGAGGGTGAGAGGTGAGAGGTGAGGGCGAGGGCGAGGGGTGAGGGGTGAGGGTGAGAGGTGAGAGGTGAGGGGTGAGGGGTGAGGGGTGAGGGTGAGAGGTGAGGGCAAGGGGTGAGAGGTGAGGGGCGAGGGTGAGAGATTAGAGTGAGGGTGAGAGGTGAGAGGTGAGGGGTGAGGGTGAGAGGTGAGGGGTGAGGGGCGAGGGTGAGAGGTGAGGGCGAGGGTGAGGGGTGAGAGGCTGGAACACGTAGCCTCAGACGTTGCAGGAACAGGGGGAAGCAGACGGAGGCAGCCTGGGGAAGCAGCTGGCTCTCCTGTGGAGGAGGTTCAATAACACATTTTGCTCCAGTCGATCCTGTGCCATGCCAGCCTTCAGACAGGACGTGAGGGGAATTCATCTCCCCTTAAATATCAAGAGACACTAGGCGCCGGGACAAGACCCAACTGAAAACCCTACAGGGGACGTTAAGCTGTACCCACAGGAAGAGCCATTCCAAGTGCGATATTGCATTATTGTATTTTTACTTTTACCCCTGAGCTTACTTAACACACCCCGTCTTACATAACCTTAGTGAAAAATCGGATCTGCATGAACAGATAATATATATTATGGCAGCATGATCATTACAAAGGGAGAAAACTTGATTAAACTCGATTCATGTGCATACACGCAGTTCTGTTTCTCTCTTTTTCTCTCTTTCCCCACCACGACTTCTCTCCGACTAAACTTCTCTCTGAGGAAACTTACATAAATTCCAATATGCTCATACACCCTCAGTCATTAGCTCATTCGCTTGCAGGTCTACCATGGCAACCCCATTCTCAAGAGCAATGTCAGGTGGATTAAAGAGGCGACGTGAACGATTTCGGCCTCTGTTAGCCTCGGCTTGTACGTTTTACTTTTTAAAACCGGATTTAACTGGAGGATTGTGGGTAAAGAAATAGAAGGGCGCATGATCTCTGAGGTACAGGTTGTGTCGCACAAGCTCTGCTCTTGCTGGGGGAACGTAGCTCTCAGCGGCGCAGTGACTTCTAATACTGCCGCCGCACACGTTCGGCGAGAGCTACCCTCCCCTCAGCTCCGAGGAAGATTTCACAGCCCGGAAATAGAGATGAGAAAACCAAAGGCGGTCATCAACACCTTCCCCGAAGCGGTTTGTTGAGAGTCGCTAATGAACAGATACACAGAGTGTTTAGGATCCTGTTGCCCACGGTCGGAGGACTACGGCAGGGAGGGAGATACGGATCTCAGCTTCAGGTTTGCAAATATTTCTGGGAATGAGTCTCTTGTTTTGGTTGGTCAGTCAATCCATCAATCAATCTTTATCTCTCCCTATTTGGAAATTGGATTTTCCAGACTCACATGCACAGCCCCAAACATAAAACCTATACATATAAGTTTCTATTACAAATTTACTGTACACAGTATTGACCCTGACCCTGAACAGCATCTTTGCTTTATGGCAAACCCTAACCCCTCACACCCCTCCAGGCTCTGGCAAGGTCTTCCCAGCATGCAGCAGGAGAAAGGCAGGGAGTGAGGACCAGGCCTGACCCGCTAAGAAGCCAGGCTGTCACGACTCCGACCAGACCACCACACTCCAGACAGACAGACTGAGAAAAATCTAATCAAGATTCAATCAAATCAAAATTTATCCATGTGTCCAGTAACAGTACAGCATGTTAACAGATGTCAGCTGGCTATGAAATGCTTAGTCTACAAGCTACCTCATATGAAAGAGAGATAATAAGAACAATTGGAACAGATTGAAATAGAATGTAAAAATTACAGTAGATTCATATTAAAATTCTATTTAAAAATTAGACAGACAGACACAACCTAACAACTTCCATTATACCCTTTAACCACCCCCACCCCCCCCCCCACCCCAATGAGAAACAGTCAGACAGACAGACAGACAGACAGACAAACATACAGGTTATTCATTAAAACTCTTGGGGACAGACGGACTGTAGAGGAGGGAAGTGAGGACACGATCCTGGCCCTCCCACCTAACCCCCCTCCTCGAACAGATGAGTTCCATCTCCAATCTAATTATCCTGCCACTGCTGCTGCACACCCATCCATAACCCCCAAATCTGCCTCTAATTAATGGTAATAAACGACACAATAGCCAGCCAGGAGGGGCAACAGCAGCACATCAGAGAGAGAGAGAGAGAGAGTAAGAGAGAAAGAGAGAGAGGGGGGGCGGGTTGGAGAAGGGAGAGAGAGGATCTGGGGGCATGTAGTGAAAATAGGTGGATAGGGAGAGAGTGGGGAACAAGACTGGTAAGAAAGGATGGAGGGGAAAAGGAGAAACGGAAAGAGTCCATTGTACGCGGTGTTCTAGAACACAAATCCAAAGGCAGACTTCTACAGAATTGTAAATGGACTCTTTATCCAGGAGCAGTCAGGTGGATGGTAAGCCCCAGACAGACCTAAAACACACATACTGACATGCACGCCGGTATGTAGGTACAAGGGGAGAGGCCCTCGCAGGGCCCTGTCACCAGCGGTAGACGACTCAATCCAGCGGCACTCTCCGCGGGTGTAACGGCCGTCGTCACGGCGACTGATTAAACAGGCGAGCACTTAGCCGGAGTTAATGGAGTTTAATTATGAATGAAGAACCTGAACTGGCGATCGATTGGCTGACTGACGGCCACTAATCAGACACGGGACGCCTTGTGTAATCCTCGCTTCGCGGCGACAAATCACCTGCAGTGACTACAAGCCCTGCCCCCCTCCCCCCTCCCCCCGTCCCCCGTCCTCTGTCCCCCGCCCCTTCTCATTCCCCACCCGCTGGAGAAGGGGAGGGGTATTGACCTTTTGGATTGCCGGATCTCATCGATGAGTAGCGATGGGGGATGGGGCTGGCGTGCGGTAGGGTGGGTGGGGGGGCCGCAATTTGAGGAGGGCAGCCAGCCTCCGCAGCACAGCCAGACACAATCAGACTGAAATGGGAAAATATTATGTCAAGCCTCTAGGGGGTGTTGCCAAGCCAACCATCCGCACACCCCCACCCTGCAGCCCCCTCACCCCCTTCTACCACTTGTGATACCAGCCATTGATTCAGACATTGCAGCGAAGACCTGTCAGTCACTGGCATACCTGCAAACACCTGCCTGGGTGGGATGTGGAGGTGAAGAGAGGCATCATGGTCGATGCAGGGACGTGTGCTGAACCAATGAGACTTAACCCTCTCTGTGCAGGATGCAATGAGGTGATGCCTCACAGAGCTTGAATGTATTGCGAAAATTTGTAAGGAATTTTCCAAATTTACCAAATATCACAAACATTTCATGACGGTTTGTTTAAAAAGCACATATTTCATGTATCTGAAAGTGGCAGAGATTCATATATTTGCCCTTATAATGTGAAATGCTGCAAAACCTTGATGAACGTATTTTATTTCTATGTATTTTTGTATATTCCATTTCCATGAGGGATGGCTTCATTTGCAGTTTTGACGATCCAGGGGCTGAAAGGGTTAACTAGGTCACAGGTGGGAAACCCTGTTGATAAGGGGCCATGCCTGTTCCTGGTTTTTAATCCCATCGTTTACCCTTGTTTGCATGACAGCAGGGTTGGTGAAAACTGATACAAACCATAATCCATATCAGGCATATCAGTAACATGTGGTCTCCTGAGATTGGTGGTGTGTGTGTGCGCGTGTGCGCGTGCGCGTGTTTGTGTGCGTGCGCGTGCACGTGTGCTTGCCACATGCGAGTGTGTTTAAGACTCATTGATAGGGTTCTCAGTTCAGTGCGTGAAGAGTTGAATAGAAGTGAACTTCCAGAGATCCAAAGTGCATCCACAGCTGAAAGAAACTAAATTGTGTTTTTTAGGACCCTGTGGCATCAAAAATCTGGGACTGATGGCATTCAAGGACCAGGGTCTGTCTCTGCTTTTCGCTGTTACTCTACCATGCACTAAACCCTGTGTGACTCAGGTAACTGGCTATGCACACTGCTTCACTCATAGGTTAGGCTGTAATAAAACGTTTCATACGCTGGGATACAATTTCACAGAGCAGCACTGGTTGAAAACATAAACTTCTACTCGGGCAGGAAGCAGTAACGGTGTGAGAACTGGGCTCAGCTGTTGCGGTTTCAATTCGCAGGCGGGGCACTGCCGTCGTACCTTTGAACGAGGTACTTAGCCCGAATTGCCGTAGTAAATATCGAACGGCATGAACGGCTCTAAAAAATGTACGCCCAGCAAATCTCACCGGGGTAAGAGCGTCCCCTAAGCGCAAGCGCTTCTACAGGTGGCGGAGGATGATGCGACGCGAGCGTGTTGTTTTTCCGATCGATGCTCAGAGCGCGAGGTTGCCGGCCGCATCGGGGATTCCGAGAGCGCCCTCCTCCGTCCGTTCGCTCCGGCGACGGTCGGCGCCGAAGACGACGGCCTCGTCGGCGAAGGCCGCCTCGGAAAGGACCGACCGACGCGCTGCGGACGCGCGGACCGGTTCCCCGTCACGCTTCGCGCCCGGAGAGGAAACGCGGTCGCGCTCGTTAAAGCGGCCGGCGGGCGCTACGGAAACGCGCGCCCGTCGCCGCCCGCGAGCCCCTTTAACTCCGAGCGGACGCAGACCGGGCCTGGCAGACTGAGCGCTCCGCACGCGCTCAGAATCGCAGCGTACCTGTTAGATTAATCACGCAGGCGGGGGGGGGGGCCGTGGGGGGGCTGTGGGGGAGTGAGAGCTGGGACAGCAGGAGGAGGGGGGGGGGGGGGGGGTATGGCGGTCATCTTAAATTTGACACGTTTTTATTTTTGCTGCTGGTGCTTGCATACATTTGCTGTGATTGTTTTTTTTCGTTTGTTGCTTGTTAAGAGCTAAATGGCGGTTGTGTTTATCGCACGGTGGGAGGGTGACGTGGGTGTGAATAAAAAGGTGGGGATGGGGGGGGTGTCAACTCAAATTTGAAGGTTAAGTATTTTTGTTGTTAATACTGGCTTATACCGTATGAATTTGGTAATAGGGTACAATTGCTTCTTTCTGTACTTATTGTGTGTGTGTGTATGTGTGTGTGTGTGTGTTAATGTAGCCATTTCTCCTTATAGTCTTTAAATGTTCTACGCATACTTTTGTAGGCCAGTGTGTTTCATACTGGTCATGGTCATGACTATGTTCATGTGCGCCAAACTGAAGTGAACTGAACCGAAAGCCCGTCATGGTATTGAACGCACATCCATCCTTTTGCGCATGTTTATTTCGAACCTTCTGAGGGCAGAATGCGGTTTGCGGAACGGGAGCCGCCGTGCTGTCGGGGCACAGCCCTCGTGGAGCAGACGCGGGGCGGGTGTTTAAGAGGGATCAGAGCGAAGCACCGCGCGCGGTTCCTTCTGAGGGAGCGGGGTCTGTAGCGTCCGTCCCGTCTCCTCCGCAAAGAGTGCGGGTCTGGCCACGCCCTCCTACCACCACCCCCCCCCCCACACACACACCTGCTTTGCCATGACTACCAGCCCCCACCCCCCCACCCCCCACCCCCGCCCCGACCTCGGGGTGCTGCAGCTGGCTGCCCCCCCACCCCCCCCCCCCCCGGCACCTCTGTTTTTGCCACAGGGCCTCCAGGAGACGAGAGGAAAACTGTGTTTAATGTTCTTCCTTTGAACTTCGCAAGTCTGTCGGCTCCAGTTTACTCTCAGTGATGTATGACACTTTCAACAAAAAAAACCCAGCCCACCTGCTGTTTTTTTTGTCTTATTTAACAGCTTCTAGCTTTATTTTTTTAAAACACAGATCCCTCCCTTCTTGTTGCCTAAATGTCTCTCTCTTTGTCTTTCTCTCTCTCTCTCTGTCTCTCTCCCTCTCAATTCAAAAGTCATGGATTTTAATTGCCACAACCTTGCACAGCAACAAGGCAAAGGTGGCGAACACATAACAATAGCAGACAAAATAATAATAAATTCAAAATTCTGTAATTTCAGAACTTTTGACACAATCTTTGCAGTTTTCGCTCTGCACTCCAGCACATTGGATTTGAAATGGAACAGCTTTATTTCCATCCATATCAGATGAACCATGTATGAATTGCGGTCCTTCTTATATATAACCCCACCACCAGGCTTTTAAGGCCGACATGACAAATCGCCTCTCAGTATCTCAGTGCACAAAACACAATATGTACACACATGTATACACTAGACACACACACACACACACACACACACAATTCACAGAATTTTTAACCAATGAGACGTCAGACGCTCAAGGTGTCCGACCAATGAGCTGCTAGCCGCCGAGAGTTGCCAGCGCTCGTGGGGCACTGGACCGGACCGACGTCAGGGGACTGCTGACAGTTCACTCACCTCACCTGGCACACAGCACACGTCTCCTGAACCCGCACACACGCTGATTCAATTACCTCCCCGCCCCGCGCTGCTGAGGGTGCGGCAGGCAGACTGCTGAGCCAGAGATTCTGCCCACCGGGACCGGGGGGGCGGGGAGAGAAACACACCGGGCCCGGGACAGAGATGGGTTGAAGAACGGCACGGCAGAAAAAAGGGAGAAATATCGTGCGAGATGGTGAAGGGTGAGTCAGAATGAGTCAGTGAATAGTTTGTGGCAGGTGTTCTCATTTTACCTGAAAGAGCAATAAATTAATTAGGGACGGACATGTTTACATAAGTGTGTGTGTGTGTGTGTGTGTCTGCGTGCGCGCGTTTTTGTGTGTCAGTAGGAGACAGCGTGACAATGTTACAATGTGTCAGCCAAGTCCCACCGTGCTGTGCTCTGTAACATCCGGACAAAAATGAGAGAAAAAAAGAGGAGAGAACTTGTTGGTTGTTGTTTCATTGTGAATGTGTATGTGTGTGATGTGTGTGAGAGTATGAGAATGTGAGTGTCTGTGTATGTGCATGTATGCGTCTTAGAGTGTGTATGTGTATAAGTGTGTGTGTGTGTGTGTAAAAAAAAACATGCTGTAACCAAACACACACAAGCAAACACGTGCAGTTATCACATGAATGACAGGACAGAAAGCAGAGCCACTGCCCACACTACTGACACCAGGATGGGGGTGGCTGGAAGAGAGATGATGTGAGTGAGAGGTATGCAGCAAAACTTTGTAAAAGGAAGAGAGACGAAAGTTGTTCTTCTACTTCTTCTATATATATATATATATATATATATATATATATATATATATATATATATACACACGCATACACACACACTATATGACCAATATTATCTGGACTGGGGCTGTTTTTCATGGTTTGGGCTAGGCCCCATAGTTGCAGTGAAGGCAAATCTTCATGCTACTGCAAACAATCACATTCTAGACAATTCTGTTCTTCCCTAAATTGGGGAAGGCCCTTTCCCTAACTAATGCCTTCCCAGAAGAGTGGAGGTTGTTATAGCAGCAAAGGGTGGATCAACTCCATATTAATGCCCATAATTGTGGATAAGATGTTGGATGACAGGTGTCCACATATGCCATGTGTCTGTAAATACATAAATATAACATATACATATAAAAATAAATAAATATATGTTTAAACAAAAAAACTTTGGGTCCAAGTTGAGCCTTTCTACTGCACATTGAACAGCCTTGAAAATTCCTTTCTAACTACAGGCAGGTAAGCTATTTACCTTCCTCAACAAAGGTTACACAAACAACAGAAAAAACAAGTCAGAGCATTAAACCAAACAATCTGTTGTTTTACTCCAACAGCATTGGCAGGAAATGAGGTTTGGAGGAAGTGCTTTCCCAGTCCATTTGCACACACCATTTGTTTCCCTCCCCCACTAACTTTACCACACCCTCTCTTATACACAACCCCTGATTAGCAACGCCGATCAGGTGATCACGACGAGGGGCGGGGCTGTCCACGAGGGCGCCTGAAGCCAAGTTGCCGGGTAGTACCTGCCTTCAAAGATGGCACCCCTCGGTCTGTCACAGTGGGTACAGCACCTTTCAGGGACCACAGAGCACTTTACAGTGAGTGCAGGGGTGAGTCACTTCAAAAAAGCAGCTATTGAGCTCTCTGCATTTCCTAGCACACATGGAGATGCATTCACACATTCATGCACACAGACGCACAGACACACACATGCACACACAGAAACACGAATACACACACACACACACACACACACACACTTATTCTGTCCCTCCATTTGACCCTGAGGCCTGTTAGACTTCAGCACAATTCCCACATGTGTTATTTAAACCTTCTAGTTATGGGGAAAGGGCTCCCTGTGGCCTCAGCCTTCCCCTGCACAAAGAGGCTCCTGTTTTTTTATTTTTACACCTTCCCCTCCTTCAAAAGAAGCCGTTACTGTGCGCTATTTCTGTGTTCAAAGGCGGTGCCATCATTATTACTGATTTATGACAGATAGAAAGAAAATACGGAGGGGGAAATGAGAGAGGAGAGCCACATATGTGGAATGTCTTCAGAGGCGGGTAATACGATGCTGATCAAATGCCTTCAGAGGAAGGGGAGGCAGACTGTGATTCCATTAATTGGAGGCTTTAGAGCAAAATGACCTGAATGCTGAAATTCCTTCTTTAAAGAGACGCCCCATTATAAAAATCAAGCATTCCGATCTCTCTCTCTCTCTCTGTCTCAGTCTCAGCCTCTGGTTCTCTGTCTCTTTCTCTCTTCCACATGCAAACACACAAACACAGACACACACTCAAAGAAACAATGGCTACGACTAAGCCCAATTAAGCTCAGTATGCAGATGTGAAGTGATGTCACTGGCCTCTATATTTCATAATTCCTGGGCCATGCTGACTAAACCCCTCTCCCCTTGCCACGAGAGGCCAAACACAGCAAAGAGACCAAACACTTCCTCCCCTCTTCATCTTCCCTCTTTCTTCCCCCGCCCATGTACACTTCCACTCCTCCCTCTCTGGTCGTGTCTTTCCCTCTCTCCCAGTCTCTGATCTCCCTCCTCTTGGTAAGATCTTGCCTGATCTTCCTTTGAGCATTGCTTTAGAAGGCTCTTTTCACAAACGTTTCTTGAAAATGTCCAAGGGGTCTCGCCGAAGATGGTGAGCCAGGGAAAACCCCTCAGAGGCTTAGCCACACCCTCTCACCTGCTCCCCACTCTTTCTGCTGCCTCTGAGTGGACAGACAAAGGGGAGGGGCCAGGGCATAGAGGCTGACTGTGTCAGAATGGGAGGAGCCACTAAAGAGCGAGTCGGTCAAGGGAAGAGTCGGTCAAGAGAGAGTGCCAATGTTCTCATTTTACCTGAATGAGCGATAAATGGATTAGGTGTGTGTGTGTGTGTGTGTGTGTGTGTGTGTGTGTGTGCATGTTTGTGCGCATGAGCGACTGTCTGTGTGTGTGAATCTGTGTGTGGGTGTGTGTCTGTGTGCGTGTTTGTGTATGTGCATGCGTTTCTGTATGTGTGTGTGTGTATGTGCATGTGTGTGTGTGCATCTGTGTATGTGTGTGTGTGCATGTGTGTGTGTGTGTTTGTGTATGTGTATGTACCAGTAGGAGACTGCGGGACAATTTTGCCTTGGTGCCTTGGTGTGTCAGAGACAAGTCCGTTCAAACAAATGATTTTGTTCAATCTATAGCACACCTTTGAAGATGAAAGGCTCACCTGGGGGGTGAGGGGCGAGGCACCAAAACTTCAAAACGCACACACGCACGCACACACACACACACACACACACATATAACCACTCACACTCACACATTACATACCCACGGACTCAAACACACACACAACCACTCACACTCACACACACATTACATACACATTCGCATTCACATACACATTACACACACACACACACTTTAACAGACCTCAGAGTACTCTCACCTTCACAGGTGTCTGCAGCAGGATCCCTCTAAACTCTACACCTGCACACCTGAATGGGAGGGAAGCAGAGGGGGATACAGAGACAATTTTTTATTCATTTATTTTAACACATTATTATTACTTTCCTCGTGCTTTGTTACTGAAATTACATGACCATTCCTTCAGCAGACACAACCGTGTAGAAGAAACAGGTGTATAGTGCACAGGTGAAAACCAATGTATGAACAACCTGACACGGCAAACAACATTCCCAGACCAACGGGAGCTTAATCAACATAAAGCACTAATGCTAATAAATGAAACCAACCCAGAACCAAAACAGAAATAGTGGATGCATAGACATGTTTTATGCATAGACTTGTTACATTCCTAACAAGTGCTTGGAAAACATGAAACCTTAAATAAACCATAGCCCGTCATAAAACTCTATGTTTGGAAATACTGATATGGTTGTCCTGCCAATAGCATACCAATTAATTTTATTTAATTGAAAGAGAGATATTTGTTCTGCCAACACTGTCTAAAGCCTTGCCAATAAACTAGCTTCAAACTGAACATTGATAATTGGATATTGAAAGAGCTAATGAGAGAAAAAAAGATGTGTAGTAAAATGGATGGGGAACTGACCTTGCAACTCCAAGGGTGTAGATTCCAATCCCATGTGGAGCACTACTGTGGTAACGCTGATCAAGTTACTTATTGCTTCAGTAAAGAAACATATCCGGCTGCATGAATGGATTGTGTATGTAGGATGCTAGCTTTGTAAATGGCTCTGGATGGGAGTGTCTGCTCAATGTTGAAATGTGATGGGAGGGAACTCTTCCGCTTATACGGAGTAATGCGAGAGAACTCTTCCTCTTATACAGAGTAATACGAGAGAACTCTTCCTCTTATACAGAGAAATGTGAGAGAACTCTTCCTCTTATACAGAGTAATGTGAAAGAACTCTTCCTCTAATACAGAGTAATGCGAGAGAACTCTTCCTCTTATACAGAGTAATGTGAGAGAACTCTTCCTCTAATACAGAGTAATACGAGAGAACTCTTCCTCTTATACAGAGTAATGTGAGAGAACTCTTCCTCTTATACAGAGTAATGTGAGAGAACTCTTCCTCTTATACAGAGTAATGTGAGAGAACTCTTGCGTTCTTACACAGACCCCGTGACCTGGACACGACAGTAATGGACGAAGAAACAGCTCTTAAAAGGGACTAACAGCCGGTGCCACCTAGACAGCCAGGGAACCGGAGGTGCAGAGGCGGAGAAGGAAGAACCAGAGCAAGACATCTCTACCGAAAAGCAGCAGCTGGGTGCAGCGGAGAAGCTCCGATGGCAAGAGAAAAATAATAAAATAATTAAGCGAGAGGGGATATCAGTTTGGTTTCGCTCAGCTTACTGTAGAAAAATCAACTGCCGGTGCAGTGCGATTTGTGGGTCCGATGTCTGTCACTCCCACGCCAGTTAGAACACATCCACTCTTGCTCGACCCGACCGTAGAATTTTCACACAAAGCTCTTCGTCTCATGCTGCGTGGGAGGGCCCGGTCGAAGGCAAACATTTCATTAAGAAACGCCGTCTTTTAAATGCGCTAATGGGAGAGGGATTTTATTCACCAGCACTTGACCAAATGTCAGAGTTGTGCCTCTGCGTCTTCACAAAAAAATTAATGAATAGATGAAAACAAAACAAAAATGTCTCATATCTCATAAATACAGAACTCACGGGAACACAGAACACACTGAAGCAGTCAATTAGTTCTCTTCTTACTTTGACGCTTATTAAGTGTTATTTTAACTTTTCTCTGTCTCATCCTTATTTTGTGATATTGCATTGAGCTTACCTGTGATGTATACGGTACCCTTTGACAAGGTGAGTGTATGTTTGTTGTGCGAACAGCAGAAATATAAATTTAGAAACAGGGACCAAAAATTTAAATGATGGTGAGGAACAGAAATGTGAGAGTGGGAGAATAATGGTAGTAAATGTACAGTACTTCAACAGTGCCAGCACTGTACAATAAAATCCCATGTATCACACAGACAAACACACACATGCGTGTGTATGTACACACACAAAACGTGCATTCACGTACAGAACACTCACATAAACACACACACAAGCATGCACACACAAAGACACACACACACACACACCCACACACCCACCCACACACACACAGACATACACACAGGTAATTCCCATTGATATTACAAACACAGAAACTGTCCATACCAAAACTGATCACCCAGAGCACTGGGAGGAGCCATCCTCTCCCAACCCAATCAGAGCAGTGGGTAATTACCAAAGGTGGTCATACGTTTCAAAGGCATGGGGAAAGCTCATTACCGGAGTGAAGGTGCAGAGGGCACCAAAAGTAGGGTGGAGTCTGACAGATTCAGAAGCCAATTAGGACCCCGGCTTCCTGTTGATCACCAGCAATGACAAGGAGAGGTCAAAGTCACCACGTTCTTCTGTGTGTAAGTGTATGTGTGCGTGTGTGTATGAGAGCGTTGCTTTGTGTGTGGGAGTGTGTGTGTGTGCATGTGTATGCCCATAGGCGCATACTTGGCATCAACCTTGCTGGAGGCAAAAATAAAATCTGTTGTTGAAAATGAAAAACAAATAACTTTTTGCAGTTACATGCTTCTCTATAAGGCCACTGTCACAAGCAACATTATTTTATGAGCTCTCTTGACAGCTCAAAGGACAGTGATGTGAGAGAACTGCTCCTGCTACTGACAGCAGGCTCACTGAGTGAGTTACAACTAACAAGGGAGGCATCGTCAACAACCAGTATTCTGCTGCTTATACAACCAGCTAGCCAGCTAGCTGGCCAACAAAGTATCTGGCAAACAAACAAAAAATTAGCGAAGCATCTTTGCTAACTCCTGCCGAACATGGCATGAATGTATAAGGCAAATACGAGGCACCCATCCCAGAATGCCATCACGATATCAATTCCATAACACAACACAAAGATATTTAACCTACGACCAGACCCTTGTCCGAGTTACTCTGATGTTCGTCTTAGTCAGCTGTATGGTAAATACAGTTTGCAGCTAATATTTGCAGCTTTGAAAACAGTCAGTAAAGCAAAACATGAAAACAAGCTTTAAATTGCTTTGAACTGACCAGCCATTGAAAGCAATTTTTGCTGTTAGGCTAGCAGCTCATAAATTTGTCTATCTATACAAAATTGCACAAGTTGTCTTGACAGATACAGGTACCAATGACTGGGCACTTTCTAAAATGCACTTAAGTTTTATTCTTGTGTATTTGGGTGTGTGTGTTCAGAGGAAGAAAGAGTGTAAACCGTCTGCTGTACTGTCACTTTGAAATTATCTATCGCAATTAACTTTCCATTCACATAAATAAGCAAATATTTCAGAATTTATGTCGTGATTATTGGGGGGCTCCTCAATTTAGCTATTTAGTTAGTTTAGTGGAGTTTGGCGTGTGTGTGTGTGCGCATGATTGCGTGTGTGTGTGTGTGTGTGTATGTGTGTGTGTGGGTGTGTATTTGTGTCCATTGCTCTGAATAAAAACATCGCAATGTCATTTAATGCATCTGCGGTTGTGACTGTGTGTGCGTCAGATCGTGTTTCTGTGGATTTGATGGTGCCTGTATGAACGTGCGTATGTGTGTGTGCGCGTGTATATGTGTGAGTGTGTGTGCACGTGCGCGTGTGTGTGTGTGTGTGCGCCTGCTCCGCTTCACTCTTACACACCTCAGCTGTCAATCAGAAACTTGCTGCCATGTGCCCAGCTGTTAGTCACCGCTGTGACGACGTGGTGCCTCCGAAGACAGGGATTAAGGCAGGAGCTGGAGGTTGGGCAGGCCGTGGGGAGACCCAATGGGCACTCATACCTACCACACGGGAGAGTCCAACACACCTGAGTGACAGGTGAGGTTGCACTTCTGGTGGAGTCCTTGTGAATTATTGCTGCATGAGGTACTTTACCTTTACAGTACAATGACATTACAAATGCATCTGATTGCATTGTTTTCATACTTTTCACAGAATCCAGACTAGGTTCCCTCATTCCCTGCCTCACACACTCTAGACCTGACGCTAAGGTCACAGGTCAGAGGTCAGAAAGTGTATTGTAAACCAGTGTTATAGCAGATTAAACCAAACAGTTAAGCCCCCTAACACCAGGTGGCCCTTTCCCTGATTCTTTCTGACCTCACTGCTTCATGACTAGAGGAAGTTGTGACAGGCAACCGGAGTCCCTGAGGCTATGTTGCAGTTTTCACGACCATTCCTGAAGAGGCATGTCCAAGAACAGAACATACCATGCTACAATATTGTCTTTGACCACGCCCCCATACATGAATATTCAGAAACAGGTGACCCCCTATCCTGAGACTGGCATTACTTTGTTATGACAGACCAAGATCATGGGAGCTGCCCTATGTTAGTCCGGGGTTCAGTGGAGTTTGAGTTCCTGGTGGGTTGAGGGTGAAAACTGTGCAATGGTGTGTGTGTGTGTGTGTGTGTGCGTGAGAGAGAGACAGCAAGAGAGCGAGAGAGAGAGAGAGAGATGGGGAGAGAGATTAATCTGAATTAATTGATATAAATTGATTTCTGTAGGTTTTGGCAATATGTACACATGTATTTCCAGACAATAAAGCAACTTCAATAGGAATTTGATTTTGAGAGAGGCAGAATGAAAGAGTGGGAGGGAGAGAAAAAAAAATTAATTACAGAAGTCTCCACTGTTCCACTCTTATTGTGATGTAAATTTGTGTTCTTTTTTTGTTTTGCTAAAATAAGCATATTCATATCATACTGTACATGAACTGAGACAAAGAACATTCTGAGATACAGTAAGTGATGAAAACATTACTTAAAATAACTGTAATATTGAATGTATTTAATATTTCTTTCCATTTATTTTTCCTTCTGTTTTTCATGTTTTTTTATGCTTTGGCAAGTATATACTTGTCATGCCAATAAAGGCTCATTTAAACTTGAACTTCAACCTAGGAAATAGGGAAGGTGTGTGCGAGAGAGACAGAGAGAGGAAAAAAGAGATAGAGAAAGAGAGGGGGGGAGGGAGACAGGGTAGCGCCACAGAAGGGTGGTGGGCGTTGAACACACTTAGTCATCTTGTTTTCCCGCAAAAAACGTCTGACAGAATCGACACCACGGGACACACCTTCCTCTACGCTACAGGAGCACTGTCACAATGCCATCCAGCCACACACACACACACACACACACACACACGGAGACTCTCTCTCTCTCTTTCCTTCTCTGTCTCTCCCTCCCTCTCCTTCCCTCCCTCCCTCCCTCTTTCTCTCTCTCTCACACATACGCACACACACCCATCCAAGCAAAGGTGGCGTATCGTTCTCACACAAACAAAGGCAGGAGTCTCTGTGATCAGTTTATATTTTTGCTACACGGGCTTGGCGATGGCGAGGCCGCCCTCAGCCTGGCTGACTGACGCAGTCTGCTGCTTCCCGGTCCTCTTCAGCCTTAATGGAGCGCCAGCGCGTCGCAATGGGTTCGCCGATCCTCGAATGTCACGCTTTAGCGGTCATTAGCGTACGAGGTGGGCTTTAAAGGTTACACGCAGGACTGTTACGCGGTATGTCATGTCATCTCATGGACCGTCGCGCAGGCCAAAGCCCACAGAGAAACGATATGTGACAGTGATGGCATTTTGTTTGCTTCGAATGGAAATTCCTGAATGTAGCCATGATGTTTGCAAATTACCGGATGACATGAGTCCCCCGCTCTTTAAAAACGAAACGACAAGACGGTTACTGCTGGTTGATTAATCGCGTAACACAGGAAGCAGAACAGTAAGTAGGGCAGGGAGAGTGACAGGGACCCTTCTTCTGAAGTGTAAAACAAGGTGGCACCACAGGCAGTCAAACAGGCAGACATGCATATGACACTATGGAAAACAGGGTTCGGACCAATTTCAGTTCTTCAGTAAATTCAACAAACCATAAAAATACAATGCATTAACAGCAAAATCAGAGTGGAACATAATGGTGGATTTTTTAACTCATGAACTGAATTTCAGTGATGATCAGCTATGGCCAAAACCCGAACTGGATTAGATTAGATTAATGCTGTGGGAACTTGGTTCCCGATGATGTAAGGAACGTGCTTACTGAGTAAATTGTGGGGCATGTGAGCCCAGTCTGGGACCAGGTTTGAGGGCAGACCCTGCTGTTCTGTTTGACACTTCACTGCTTGTGCGGCTACTGCAAAATCCTGGACCGGAGTGGGAACTGCCAAGGCAGCAGTTCCTGGAGGCTGCCTGTCGTCCATGGGGACGGCATGGAGCGTTTGAATGTTCAAAGCGGTCTGGGTTTCTTTTTCTGTTTTGGTTTTTATTTTGGGATGTAGGGAGGCTCGGAAGAGCGGTGCGGGCCAAATTACATCCCACTGATATTTTTATTTTTGTGTTTTTGTTTGTGTTGGTGTCTGTGCGTGTGTTTATGTTTGTGTGTGTGCAACTGTGTGTGAGTGTGTATGTGTGTGCTTGTGTGTGTGGGTGTGCGTGCGTGTGTGTGTATGCGTGTGCTTGCGTGTGTGTGAGTGTATATGTGTGCATTTGTGTTTAAGTGTGTGTGGAAGCCTCCTAGAGGGATCTCCTGTGCTATACGTCAGGGTATATAGGGCAGGGAATCCAGTGTGAGGACCACTGTGTGGGGAGTGAGTGGTTCATGCATGGGTCCAGTGTGGGGACCACTGTGTGGGGAGTGAGTGGTTCATGCATGGGTCCAGTGTGGGGACCACCGTGTGGGGAGTGAGTGGTTCACGCATGGGTCCAGTGTGGGGACCACCGTGTGGGGAGTGAGTGGTTCACGCATGGGTCCAGTGTGGGGACCACCGTGTGGGGAGTGAGTGGTTCACGCATGGGTCCAGTGTGGGGACCACTGTGTGGGGAGTGAGTGATTCACGCATGGGGAAAGTTATCTGCCATGGTGCAGAGTATAGTGCGTGGGTTCCTTACCTGTAGTGGCGGCATAGAATGGTTGGCAGTATCTGTAGTGGGGTAGGAAGCAGATAGCACTGGGGGTGTGTGGGTTCCTTACCTGTAGTGGGGGCATAGAAAGGTTGGCAGTATCTGTAGTGGGGTAGGAAGCAGATAGCACTGGGGGTAAGTGCTTACTTGCCTGTTTGTTCTTATATTATGAATTGCTTTTCAATGAAAAGACTGTACTGTATTTTACTTACCTTTTCCTGTGTGGTCCTATGGTGGGTGGATTCCTGAGGGAGATTTAAAAAAGCCTGATGCAGTTGGATGATGGAGGGTCAGTTCAGCAGCCTCCTGACACACACACACACACACACACACACACACACATACGCACACACACACACACACAAAGTGGCCTAGCAATGCAGAGACCTGATGGAGAGGAAGATTAGATTAGTAGACAGGCAGAGAAAACAGTGGGACACTGACAAACTGTAACACCAGGACAAATGTACAGGAACTACTTAAAGTAGAAATAAGAATCTTTTTGTTGCACAGCCACGCCGTGGCTACAACTTCAGGTCCTCAGTTAGGATAACGTACTGAGGACCTGCATTTGGTTCATTGCTAATTTGCCTCCTGCATGTTTAATACATTTCAATTTACCTCAGCACTCCGACTTTGGATTGACCTTGAGTGTGGCTATGGGAACGTTGAAAAGCAGCTTTTACAGCAGGGAGAAAACGGCGAACAAAGACAAGCAAACTCATAGAGACTCAGAAACTCTGAGAAAAATTAAACACGCACGCACGCCCTCACCCAGGAAGCACAGCACAGGTGGAGAGTCTGCTGGGTGGCTCCGCAGTGATCATTAATCATCTCTCCCTCTCTCTCTTTCACTGTCTTTCTTTCTCTCTCGCTCCAGCATGTCGTCTCCTCTTCGCTCACTGCAAGACCGTATACCACAATGCATCATTATAACAAGGGGGGAGGGGGGCATGCAGGTAGGGGACAAGGGATGGAGTGCAAATGAGAGATTTAATCGGCTGAAGGACACGCCCCCACTGCATCCACACCTTAGCCCAAGGTCACTCTGAAGGACACTCAAACCCAGAGTTCAGTCAGGGGGATGGCAGCCATTTTGGCTCCTCTTTTGCCTTTAATCAGTGTTCTGGTGAACTGATGCAAGTGTATTTTTATTCCTCAGGTCGATATTACAACAACAGAGATATATGGGGCTATAGCTCCTGCTGTAATTCCAATAACAGAAAGGTGGACAGTTGGTTAAATATTGACAGTCAGGGAAGATTTCATTCAATTCAATATGAGCTTCGCCAGACCAAACCTTTGAAAGATGAACTACGTCTTACATAAAATGGATGGATGATTTTCACACATTTAGAAGAACTAAAGGGCCTTTTCAGTATCAGAAATCATTCTTTTCTTCAGTTTTATCCATACAAAAGATGAAGGTTGTTTATTGCCAGTTCACTGCCACCCACATCCGTTAGTGCACATCATATGATCTTGACCTCTTGAAATTCTCTTTCAGGGAGCTGAACAATTCACCCCCATTACCAGGAAACGGCGTGTTCATATTCATCAAGGGCACAGTGCCGTGAAAATGCAGTCGCCCCCTTCCTGATTTCCACCATTATAGCATATTTGTCACACTGAATGGTTTCTAATCTTTAGAACTTATAACATGATACAAAGGGAAATGGAGTAAACACGAAACACGTTTTTAAATGATTATTTCATTATTTAACGAAAAAGTTATCAAACCTCCGTATCACCCATGTGAAAAAGTAACGAATAATAATGAACTCATGCCCTCAGTCGTGATGACGTCAGAGCCAGCTGTAGGATTTTGATGGCCCTAAACAGGAATGTTGTCAAAACCGATCACAGACTGGGGAGAGGGGGCGAGGGTGGGGGTGGGGGTGGGGTGGGGGGGGTGTGGGGGCGAGGGTGGGGGTGGGGGTGGGGGGGGGGGTGTGGGGGCGAGGGTGGGGGTGGGGGGGGTGGGGGGGTGTGGGGGCGAGGGTGGGTGATCACGGGAGGTGGTGGCCGACTCCAGATGACGTCTGATGGCACCGCGTGAACCGGAGAAACTCACTGAGCGTGTCGCCACGCATCCAGTCCGATTCATTCCCACATTTTTTAACGTATTCCACATTCCACAATTAAGTTATGTGAAACAACATTGGTTGTTCGGACATAAAATACTATGAGATGCGTAAAATATGTTCATACAACGCAATCATACGCAAACACAAAAAACCCAAGTGACATCAAATGTTGTTGCCATGTAACAATGCTTAACATGTCCCTTAGGTCTTTTGTATTGATGTACAATTGTGCTGTTTTTATGTATCTCATACATATATCAATATAATATCTGTACACACAGTGCAATGCATTGATATAGGCTGACATGTCTCCGCACACTGTACCCTGTACATATGTTACCGTTTGTGTGTAACTGAGCACTAAATGCTGTAAGCACACAACTGGGCGTATTTTCACTGAACACTGTCCACAGTACATGCTGTGAGCGCTCATCTGTGAGCGTATCACCGTGAACAGACTGCTGTGATCTCACTACCATGAGCTTAACTGTGTTAGCACAGTGTGCTGTACGATGCGAGCACGTTGCTGATGGCTGAAATGCAGTTTAATCTGATGCAAAATGCGGCAGGAGGGCCAGAGTCGCCGTCTCAGCGGGTTCCCCTGTAAATAATGCACCATCAAAGAGGAATAAACAGCTTGGGCAAGAGCAGCACCACAGTGCCGCTGAAATCAAATCACTCCCCAGAGACTCCGCACTCTGACTCAGAGAGAGCATGCTCAGACTCAGAGAGCACGCTCAGACTGACTCAGAGAGAGCACGCTTAGACTGACTCAGAGAGAGCACGCTTAGACTGACTCAGAGAGAGCACGCTCAGACTCAGACTCAGAGAGAGCACACTCAGACTGACTCAGAGAGAGCACGCTCAGACTGACTCAGAGAGAGCACGCTCAGACTCAGAGAGAGCACGCTCAGACTGACTCAGAGAGAGCACGCTCAGACTGACTCAGAGAGAGCACGCTCAGACTGACTCAGAGAGAGCACACTCAGACTGACTCAGAGAGAGCACGCTCAGACTGACTCAGAGAGAGCACGCTCAGACTGACTCAGAGAGCACGCTCAGACTCAGAGAGAGCACGCTCAGACTCAGAGAGAGCACGCTCAGACTCAGAGAGAGCACGCTCAGACTGACTCAGAGAGAGCACACTCAGACTCAGAGTCAGAGAGAGCACACTCAGACTCAGAGAGAGCACACTCAGACTGACTCAGAGAGAGCGCGCTCAGACTGACTCAGAGAGAGCACGTTCAGACTGACTCAGAGAGAGCACGCTCAGACTGACTCAGAGAGAGCACGCTCAGACTGACTCAGAGAGAGCACACTCAGACTCAGAGAGCACGCTCAGACTGACTCAGAGAGAGCACACTCAGACTGACTCAGAGAGAGCACGCTCAGACTGACTCAGAGAGCACGCTCAGACTGACTCAGAGAGAGCACACTCAGACTGACTCAGAGAGAGCACGCTCAGACTGACTCAGAGAGAGCACGCTCAGACTGACTCAGAGAGAGCACACTCAGACTGACTCAGAGAGAGCACGCTCAGACTGACTCAGAGAGAGCACACTCAGACTGACTCAGAGAGCACGCTCAGACTGACTCAGAGAGCACACTCAGACTGACTCAGAGAGAGCACGCTCAGACTCAGAGAGAGCACGCTCAGACTCAGAGAGAGCACACTCAGACTCAGAGAGAGCACGCTCAGACTGACCCAGAGAGAGCACGCTCAGACTGACTCAGAGAGCACGCTCAGACTGACTCAGAGAGAGCACGCTCAGACTGACTCAGAGAGAGCGCGCTCAGACTGACTCAGAGAGAGCACGCTCAGACTGACCCAGAGAGAGCACGCTCAGACTGACTCAGAGAGAGCACGCTCAGACTGACTCAGAGAGAGCACGCTCAGACTGACTCAGAGAGCACGCTCAGACTCAGAGAGAGCACACTCAGACTCAGAGAGAGCACGCTCAGACTGACTCAGAGAGAGCACGCTTAGACTGACTCAGAGAGCACGCTCAGACTGACTCAGAGAGCACGCTCAGACTGACAAAGGGCTGAGCAGACACAGGATGCAAAGAGACAGACAGACAGACAGAGAGAGACAGAGGGAGGCATAGGACCAAAAGAAGAAGGGATGTTTTTGCAGATATCACGGTAGCATACTTAAGCATAAGCATAAGTAAGTACTAAAAGTCCTTGGTGAGATGATCTTTTTGGTCCTCAATCATCACAGAACTGTGGCGTAGAGGGGGGAAGAGAGGGAGAGTGGTGGGTTGGGGGTGGTGGGGGGGGTGTTATTAAAAAAGTATATACTCCTCTCTCCAATCACCTGATGGAAAAGGAGTCTGGAGTCAGGTTTTATAAGACAGTGAGGGAGCCCATCAACAGATAATTGTTAAGTGATGTTAAATTCAGATCAGTAATTAACAGCCAAATCGAATCTAATATACTGAGAGACTCGGAGCTCAGCTGGAAGGGAAATGAACAAACACTGGTATTCCCAGGGCTTGGGCTGGGAAAACACAATCTGCCGGCTCCCTGTTGGACAGCCACAGTACCCCTCACTGACCCATTGTCTGGCTGTGTGCTTGCTCAGTTCAATCCAATCCAATCCAATCCAATTCTATGCAATTCAATTCAGTGGTGCTCTACTAAGGCGGTATTGCCAAAGCATATATGGAACACGTAAATTAATCACACCACCACCTAAATTAAGACCAAACTGTGAAACACAAGCACACAAAAAATAAATAATAATAATAATAACAATAATAATAACAATAATAATAACAATAATAATAATAATAATAATAATAATAATAATAATAAATGTACAGATAAATTTTACTACTTTCAGCAGCAACATTGTCACAATGCCACACACACACACACACACACACACACTCTCTCTCTCTCTCTCT
>CM077288.1:18571823-18586823 GCA_039654925.1 Anguilla pacifica
CCATGTCGAGCTATGAGGCTATGAGGAGTGAGAGACGCTGCTGTGTAAATTGCCGTTTGAATAATTGAAGGAATGTGTGTTGTTTTGCTGAGAGCTGATATTCCCAGCACAGCGGGGATTTCTTAGATGAATTATCCAGCAAAGAAGGTCTCAGAGCAACCTCACTTCCTGTTAGAGAGGAAGCACACACACACACACACACACGTAAGCACAAGCACACACACACACACACACATACACACGCACACGCACACACACAGGATTCCACAGGAATATTAAACCTGAAAAAGAAAAAAGGCGTAAGACATAAATTACTTATGACATGAAAAATAGAGCTTTCACAGTTTCTTATGTTTCCCCCACCACTTTCCCTTTCTTACACCGATCAGCCCATCAGATCCTGTAAACACCATCATTCTGTTAAGGATCAGTCAATAAGAGCCTTCAATAAGATCGTGCCCTAAATAACCAACACCATTGTTCACTAAAAATAACACACAAGGAAAACACCAGCCAAAAAGAACTTGCAATAACGTCGCTAAAAATAACAAGCCGAATCATTACATGTAAAGATAACACAGGGCAAGTTTATAAGAAGCTGCAGCAAAATCATGAGCCAAATCATGAACTGCCACAATAACTCACTGTAAAGGCCCAGCAAAGCAGAACATTTAACACAGTAAGAACAGCGAAGGGTTTATGCGTTTGAGTTTCAGACTGTGTGTTGACTTTTATTTACCCGAGGATGTTACCCGCCACATAAAGGATTTCCTCAAGGTTGAGTCAGGACTGGGAGGCACAGTCGGGGGAGTCCTGCAGTAATTATGAGGCACCAGAGGGGGGCGCCACAGAGGACTGCTGCCAGACCGCGGCCGGTCGCGCGGAGGGGACGTGCGGTGCGTCGCGCCGTGCCAGTCCTCTCCCGCCACGCCGAGCCATCTGTTGCTTGCGCGTCTCCGAGGGAACCGGGTGAGCTCCAGGTCCCGGGCGTGGGAGGAGTTAACCCTGTGTCCACCAGTCAGGCGGCTGATCCAGGCTGACTCAAACCGTCTCCCGTAACACCATCACTACTGTTCCCACTAGGAGAGAAATGGCGTCTTAGTGTTTGCACATAGACAAAAGGTCTACCTGTCTGTCCATCTATAAAATGATGTTGTTTATTATTTTCTATAGGAGCCGGCACATTAAAAGTAATTTCAAATGTATATAAATTTAACAGGAAGTAAACTTTCCCATTCCAATACAGAACTGTAATATACACACACACACAGGCACAGACATATGTGTGTGTGTACATCAGTGAAGGAAATTGGCGGTGTATATAGTGTGTTTGTGTGTGTGCTCGATATCCTTCGGGTATTAAGATAAACTCTGAGCAATGCTGGTGACTGTCAGGGTGCATTAGTGTCCTTTATTAATGACTTGTCCTAATTAGAGGGGTCTGGTGTGTGATACTGCGAGGGAGATGGTCGTGTTTGCAGTCTGCTGATTAATGCTTGTATTTGGCTCACGGACGATGACTGTTCCTGAGCAGCTGACCACAGGGTTTTGATTGGAGCTGTGTTTCCCACTCCTGCCCTCTTATTGGAGCACTGTTTCCGAACCCTGGCTTTTCACTGGAATAGTTTGTTTCTGGGGCTTACCCCCGTGTCCCTGTGCACTCTTCCCCTTCCATTTTGGAATCAGCCATTTTTCCTGACTGCCGTTCCACCCGCACCAGTACAGAGACTAAAGCGCTGGAGTGAGTACGCTCGTCCGATGCCCTTCTCTGTGTGCCACTGCCCATTTTCCACACCGGAAGCCTCTGATTATTACAGGGGAGCTATAGCATAGACCAGAGCACAGGTGTGTCTCGCACTGAGAACAAACGCTACACCTGTAGGGTGAGTAGCTTTGGGTAATTTGGCCATGCAACTTAAAGCCACTGAACACTCTCAGAAAAAAAGACACGAAAAAGTGCCTAAAAGTTACAAATGCTTGTCACTGAGGTGGTACCCTACAGGTACATAAAACTGCACCCCCTAACCAGTACATAATTCATTTGTTTCTTTTTTGCTTGTAAAGGCTTCTTATTAATAGTCAAATTGAACATTAGTTCTTTCAGGGAACACAGAACAAAACTGTACCTTCACTTAACCTTCATTTCAAAGAGTGTATCCCCCTGGGAACTGTGAACTGTGAATTTGAACTGTGCCAGAGATGCTGCAGAGTCACATAATGAAGGTACTACAACATTTTGATTGGAGAGTGAAAACGCTGGATATGAAAGAGGAGTCCTTGTGGCTAGTGATGATGAGTTCCATCAGTGGGACATTCTTCTGTCTACGCTGAGCAGGAATAAGGCTCAAGGCTAAGACTCAGTACTCAGGCAAGTAAGAAAGGAATAAGACAAGATCCTGTCTTGAAACAGTACCTGATTTTTAAATGATTTGAATGCTTTTTTTATGGCAGCTTCTAAGCTGGAGGCTTTAGATTTTAATGTGAAAGGTCATGTTTCAGTATCTCTGGGTGCCTCCCATCAAGGTAAATGAAGATGAGGTCACTGATTGCATTGCTGAAGGTCATACAAAATAAAGCTCCAGGGCCAGGCAACCTGAAGGGAAGAGCACCTCTTGCCTCTATACCCCAACCGAAAAAGATTTTCATTTGATCATTTTGCGTTTTAAAATTAATTTTTACTGGCTCCATAGAATTTTTCAGCCATAGATCCAACACCCAAAAAATAAAGAAATTAAATAAATCTGTAACTCAATAACGAATGATTCCTGGCTTGTTTCGCACACCATGCGCTAAACCTGAATCCAGGGCGCATTCCAATCGTTTATTTATTTTTTTTACTTTCTTGCTTCCCTTCCTTGTGTCCTTTCCTGGTATGGAAGACCACACGGGTAAAAAATACAAGAAATTGACATCTGTCAACTTGAGCTCAATCCAATTGCTCACAGTGTATTTACCTTCTTTCTCCTTGCTTCCTTTCCCTGAATCCTTCCCTTTCTGTTAGCTAAACCCACCAGAGGATGCAAAGAAAGGAAGCAAGGAAAGGACACAAGGATGGAGGAATCAGAAAAACGTGGGGGCTCATTCCAGTCACCTATCAACTCTTAAAATGTTGGGGGCGGATGTCTGGATGGGTAAAACGGATTCTAATTGGCTGATATTTAGGTAGTCAAAGGTGACACTGTCATGAAGTTTAACTTACATTATTTTACAGTATATCGAATTCATTCTGTATTTATGTGATATTTTAGCCTTCAAAACCACATGAATGCCAGCTGCACTTCTATGTTAGTATAGCACTTAAGATGTTTTTGTATCTGTGTGAAATATTCTGTTCTGTTTTCTCTGAGATGTTTTCACAGTGAATAAATTAGGCTTTGGAGCAGTTAGTTAACGTGTACATTCGCTGGTGATTAACCTCTGGCATTTATATGAAGGAAAATAATAATAATTAACTGAATTCATTTCAGAGCTCATCTCAAGAACATTTTCTCTACCCTTAAAACACACTCGCATATGACACACACACACACACACACACACACACACATACACAATCACGCACACACTCATATATGACACACACACACACCCACACACCCATACACACACTCACATATGACACACACACACACACATACACAATCACACACACACTCACATATGACACACACACACACACTCAAACACTCACACACAATCAGACAAACACTTGCACACACTTGCTGCTCAATGCTTTTTGCTCTGTGGAGTCTGGGTGATCTGGTGGATGGATAGGGACACCCGGACAAGCGAAACGCCTCATAACCCCCCGTCTCAGTCTCCCCACCCCTCCGAGACTGCCTCAGGTCTGCCCCCCCTGTCGGGGGCTTTCATGGGGCGCTGGAGGCCTGGTTCCCTCCCATTAGACCCGCTGGCCCGCCTGCTGGCACGGCGCATTGAGAGACATGCTCTGATCACCACAGACTCATTAAGAGCCAACGGGCAATTACCGTCCGCTCCGGACCCCCATTACAGGACTGCACCCCCGCTCACACACTGATGACCATTACAGCAGAAAGCAGAGAGAAATGGGGGGGGGATAAACTGGAACAGTGTGACCGGCACAGCCCCACACCACAGGACTGACTCATAACAGGACGTCTCATTCATATTCCCAAATAGAATTTGCCCTTCAAAAGGAGGGCTGTAAGCCCTTAGCTTTAATAAGCCAGCAGCAGCGGTAGCGGTGGCATTAATAGCAGTAATAGCTGCTGCATCAGTGGTATTAATTGTAGTAGCAGTACTAGTAACTTTTGTGATATTATTTACAGTCTAGTCATTTTTGTCAGCATGTATCCCTCCCCGGGTGTACTGAAGACAGGCACCATTCCGTACATTGTATGACTCATTTATGAGAGAGGAAGCTCAGCTGATGGAATGATGAGTGAAAAGAAGTGGCAGCCTATCGCAGGCCATTCTACGGGTGCTCGCGCTAGCCTGCGCTCTGCTAAATCAACAGAGGATATTATGGAGACGGGCTTTGTACAGACTTACAATATACCTCCGTATTCCAAATTCAGAGAAGTAAGTCAGAAATGATGAAACGGCTGCAAAATGACAACATTGCATTATTTTAACAGGCAATCCTCATTTCAAATGTCTTGCCTTAACTGCCTGGTAGTGGACCGATTTTCAAAATGGTGGCACACTCGAGGCTGCACTGACAGCCAGTCGCTACTGGGCATCTAATAGGCGCTGTATGGTCGCTGGCTGACTTGTATTTTATTGCAAGGAAAAATTTAGCACTTAAAGAACAGCCCGACCCCACCCCCGCTGGGAGATTGAAAGCCTCACCTCTCAGTCCAGATTCCTCCATCGCAATCTCAGCTGGACGGCGCTGCCCATGTCACCTCCGCCGAAGCTCCTCCCACAGTCCTCGGAAACGGCAAGGTCTCCTGGGAAATGTCTGGCGGCGGCTCCGCGCAAAACAAGCGGAGAAATAATTACGCGATTCCCCTCCTTTCAGAGCCGGGCTTTTCATTAGCCAGGTAATTGGACGGCTCCGGTAAGTGCTGCCGCAGAGTGTCCACGGTTCAGCGGGCGAGATGAACGCCGGCGTTCTCACCCCTGAACCCAGCCGCTGGGGCCGTCGACCGTGATCCTGGCTCTGTGCGTTTGAACGTGTGTGTGACAGCGCGTATGCGTATGAGCGTCAGCGTATGTGCGTGTGTGTGTGTGTGCGTGCGTGTGTGTGGGTGAGTGCATGTAAGTGTGCAATGTGTGTAAGACAGAGAGGTGGACTGTGTGTGTATGGGTAGTATGTATGTGTTTTGTATGTGAATAAGAGTGCATGTGTGTGAATATCCGTGTATTGTTCGAGAGAGCATGTGCATATATTCGAGATCATTATGTATGCGTTCTGTGCGTAAGAGAAATAGTATGAATGCGTGGGTGAGCGTATATGAACGTATGCTTCATAAGGCAGAAATCCTTGACACCCGTAAACATGTGCAAAAAACACCAGAAACAGAAGACCGGTTTGACGAAAACAGCAGCGAAATAAAAGATTTGATCGGCAAAAACGAAAAACGAAAGCCGTTTGAGCTTGGCGGAATGACTTGATCTGCAAAAGAAAGCGCACGGCTCACTTCAAAGCTAAGGCAAATGTCCAACGCGGGGCGAGGGAACTGAAAAACAAGTGGTGGACTGAGAAGGTCAGTCCAGCACCTTGCTGACTCGTTGGTTTCTTCAACGTTACCAAGGCTGTTTACGGCCTCAGTTTCTGAGGCCTTACTCCTCTCCATTCAAAAGATGGACTTATATCACTAAATGATGACATGGCTATCTACTCCCAATGGGGAGAACACTTCCATGACAACTTCCACTGTAAAACAACAGTTGGGTATTTGATGGCCAGGACATAGAGACCAGAAAATACACTTCTGATCCACAAAGCTGCCGTTCTCCCCGCACTGTTGTATGGAGCAGAAACACAGAATATCTTATAGCAGACATGTTAAAGCTGTAGAACTCTACCACCAGGGGTCCCCCCCCCCCCCCCCCGGAAGATCTCAAGGATCTGCTGTGAAGTCAGACGCACCAACATCAGCGTCTTGGAGGAAGCCAGCATCATCTACATCACTGCTTCATCAAAAGAGCTTCATCATGCCCAGAGGAAAAGAGACAACAACGGAAGGAGAGAACCAACCCTAATATGGCTCTACCACCCACTACCACTACCAGTACAACCACTCACTACCGCCCACACTGCAGTAGGACCTGTGGCTCATGGATCGGCCTCTACAGCCATCTCAGGACCCACAAGTGACCAGACTAACCAACAGGAGAACAATCATTCTCGATTTTGAGTGTTCGCAGATGAGTTTGGAAATTGTGTTTTAGTGTGCATAGAAGTGTACAGTATGTGTGTATTTGTTTATGCTTAGTGCATGTAGGGTATTTGGGTGTAAGAGCATGTGCATTTAGGTTTGTGTACAGTATGTGGGTGTGAAAGTGTGTGTGCTTAAATTTGTGTGCAGTGTTTGGGTGTGAGTGTGTTTATGTAAGTGTACAGTATGTGGGTGTGAGAGTCTGTGTTTATGTAAGTGTACAATATGTGGGTGTGAGAGTGTGTGTGTTTATGGTTGTGTACAGTATGTGGGTGTGAGAGTGTGTTTATGTAAATGTACTGTATGTGTGTGCGAGTGTGTGTTTATGTTTGTGTACAGTATGTGGGTGTGAGAATGTGTATTTATGTAAGTGTACAGTATGTGGGTGTGAGAGTGTGTGTTTATGTTTGTGTACAGTATGTGGGTGTGAGGGTGTGTGTTTATGTAAGTGTACTGTATGTGGGTATGAGAGTATATGGTTTATGTTTATTTGCAGTGTATGCTGCAGTATCTGTGGGTGTGAGCTGGTACTGTGGAGACTTGAGCCTGGCTCTGGAGGTCAGAGGAGCAAGGAACTCAGGGTTAACACTGTCAGAACACTGCAGTGGACAGGGCTGAGCTATAGCTGAATGAACAGATTACAGGATATATGTAAAGTGCAAAAATTGTTGGCTAAGCTAATGAATAATGCAGCGCAATGTGATGGACTGGAATAAACAGCCTCACCTGTCTTAACATTGAGGACAACTCTGAGGGGAAAGGGGAAGAAAGGGAGGGGCAGAGAGAGAGAGAAGGAGAAAAGTGAAAATTGGGTGGAACAGAAATAAAGGAGAGAAGGAGAGAAGGAGGGAGGGAGGGAGAGAGAGAAGGAAAGAGGAGAGAGATAGAGAAAGTTACTTTGACATGAGGGTGGCTTGGATAAAGCCATCATGGTGACCTCATTGGTCTCTTCATTGAGAATTCCACAGAATGTCAGAACAAGAGAAAGGGAGGAGAGAGGGAAGAGGCAGAGGGGAGCAGTGACATTTATTTTTCATATTCTTCAGTAAACACACGGGGGGAGGGGGGGCAGAGGAGAGGGTAAAAGCAGGACTAAGGGATGGCCTCAGTTCAGTCCACAAAATGGACAGAGAGATAGGAAATCCAACCTCTTAAACCACTGCATTGTTTGCGCGTGCATGTGCGCACGTGGGTGTGCATGCATGTGCGTGCATATGTGTGTGAGCGTGTGCATTCTTGAGTAATTGTGTTGCATAAAGATTAGAGAACTGCAAGCTAGAGGAGGTTATATATGCCACTCTAGATGAGGAAATGAGGTGATCCAGAATAATAATAATAATAATAATAATAATAATAATAATAATAATAATAATAATAATAATTCAGGAGAAAGCTGGTCTCGGCAGTCATGGATGCAGTAGTTGTGTTTATATCGGGTGCAGGGTTCCTGGTTCTGTGGAAGAACAGTGATTGGTGAGGCCCACTTCATTCCCCTCCCCTTCCCTCCATCCCCTTCAATATCCCTCCAACGCCATTGCTTATTCTAATCCCACTGACTTACATCCTCTGATACCCCCTTTCCCCAAGGCATAAGCTTAAAATTACTTTTGTGTCCCCCCACAGTACAGCTCTTCCTCCTGCCTCATTCCGTACAAAACCTGGCAACATCACACCTATGCCCCCCCCCGATCCCCCCCCCCTCCCCCCACCACCCTGCCCCTCCTGTTTTATCTACACGGCACCCCGCTTTTAGACAGGCCCCCTCCCTCTCACCCCTCCCACACACCTCTCCACAGGCCTTTCGGGCCGCGCTGAAAAGCAGGCGCGCCATTGGCTGCCGAGTCGCTCTAGCGGAGACGCCCCGCGGCTGCGAAGACGGACCGCGCCAAGAGGACGACGGTTAGTGCCATCTTTAATTCCTCAAAAACATGTGCCATTGCAGGGACGCGCACTTTCCGCAAGATTATTTTCGTTTCCGCTACTGAGACGTTTTGAGAGAACACAATCTCCAACGGCGAGAAGAGAGGGTTTTTAAATATTTTTTTTTTACAACACTACAATAGATCGCTCAGCATTCCAGCCCCCCACCCTCTCCCCCCCCCCCCCCCACCTTCATTCCCAGCTCACAGGGAATGTTTTATGTCTTAAGAATAGAATTAGTTTTGATGATCTGAGCTTTTCATCATATCTAAGGGGGAGAAAAATCTGCAAACCCATTAAAAATCTACTGATGGAAGATCAATAAAGATTTGGGGGAAGGGGGGGTGTAACAAGAGAAAAGGAAAGTTGCTCTGACATGGGCACTGATGCCCGTGTGAATGTCAGGGGCACCATCAGCCTGGTTTAGATGACCATTGACCCACCTGGGCCCCCAAGGACTAAAAAGCCCCAGTGACCTGATCTGAAGGCCTGTAGTCAGCCAATGGATGGGATGATGACTGTGGGGACACAGTGCCGTTATAATGCAGTGGAAATGAGCGGCCAGTTGAGCTGTACCGGTCTCACTCCCCCCATCTCTCTCTCTCTCTCTCTCTCTCTCTCTCTCTCCCCTTTCACTATCTCTCTGTCTTTCCTCTCCCAATCTCTGTTTCTCTCTCTCAAATTCAAATTCAAAATGCTTTAGTGCCATGAAATACATTAGTAAATATTGTCAAAGTGTACATATAAAAATACAGAAAGACATTGGAGCATGAACATAAATTGAACCGAACAATTGTTATGGCTAACTGTTTATAACAACAAACACTTGTATTAGCTGTATATATATATATATATATATATATATATACACACGCACATGCAGTACAGCAGTACAGTGTTGGGCCACCTGTGGTTAGGCAGAAAATAATTCAGTTAATTTTAGCGTATTTATTGAATATCAGACCAATGTACAAACATTTTTACTCAATTTTTTTCCACAATAACACACAAAGATGAGTTTCACTTCAAAAATAATCTTACATGGGGAAATTTCCTCAAAATAGCTTCATTTGGCTGTAATTACAATTAAACTAATCATTGGAAGTCTATCCAATTATTCTGGAAGGTGGGAGGTAGAGGGGTAATTGACTGAAATCTTATCTACCTTAAGTTTTGTTAAAAACCACGGGTGGCATAATACCTTTAGCCTGTAATAGCCAGTAAAGTGGCAGGAAATATGGCAAAGAAGAAGGAGTTAGGCTTAGATATGCAGGGCCAAGTAAACATATTGTGGCGAAAAGGTTATTGAAAACATCAGGTGACCTGATATTTTTGGTATATCCTGTTCTCTCTCTCTCTCTCTCTCTCTCTCTCTCTATATATATATATATATATACACACACACACTACATTTCCAAATGTATGTGCCCCCCCCCCCCCCTTCTAATAACTCAGTTCATCAAATTTGTCAAAGCTGCCCCAGTTAATTGTAAGTGCTGTTATTGTGAAGTGGAAACATTGGAGCAACAACAGCTCAACTGCATAATGGTAAGCCACACAAGCTCACAATATGGGTCTGCGGAGTGCTGAAGCATATAGCACGTAAAAATCATCTGTCCTCGGTTGCAACATTCAGTACAGAGTTCCAAACTGCTTCTGGAAACAACGTTTGCACAAGAACTGACTGTCAAGAGCTTGAAATGGGTTTCCATGGCCGAGCAGCTGTATAAAAGCCTAAGATCACCATGTGCAATGCCAAGCGTTGGCTGGAGTGGTGTAAAGCACACCGCCTTTGGACTCTGGAGCAGTTGAACTGTGTTCTCTGGGGTGATAAATCACACTTCACAATCGGGCGGTCTGACGGACAAATCTGGGTTTGGCAACCGGAGGGATGAAACATACATTCTTCCAAAAGATGTTCTTTTTTTGATGATGGTGGCGGAGAGCACTGTCAAACATGTCGGTCCAAAATGGTCTATAGGTGTTCAATTGGGTTGAGATCTGGGGACTGTTGAGATCTGGAGGCAACTGAATTACGGGTTTGGGGCTGTGCAGACCATGGGAGGTAACTGAATTCACTGTCATGTTTGTGGAACCAGACTGAGGTGATGTGTGCTTTGTGACATGGCGCGTTATCCTGCTGGAAGTATCCATTTGGTAAAAGGATAGACTGTGGGAATACAGAGATGCACATGCTCAGCAACAATGCTTAGACATGCTGTGGCATTGAAAGGAATGTGGGGAGGGTGGGACTGAACTGAGCTGTTTCTGTAACATGGTAAAACATGTACACACGTAAATACCATGAAATAAAAACTGATTGCACTTTTGTCTCTGATTCATCTTTTGATCGCAAATTCAAATCCCTTTACTATAGTGCAAAAACGACAAACTACTCCGCTGTTCCAATACTTCTGGATGACACTGTATATTCCACTGCTGTGAAATGTGTATGATTATACACTCACCAGCCACTTCATAAGGTACTTGCTAGTACCGGGTGTGGTCTTCCGCTGCGGTAGCCCATCTGCTTCAAGGTTCGACGTGTTGTGCATTCAGAGATGCTCTTCTGCATACCTCGGTTATAACGAGTGGTTATTTGAGTTACTGTTGCCTTTCTATCAGCTCAAACCAGTCTGCCCATTCTCCTCTGACCTCTGTGTTGTGTGTGAAAATCCCAGCAGTTTCTGAAATACTCAAACCAGCCCATCTGGCACCAACAACCATGCCACGTTCAAATTCACTTAAATCACCTTTCTTCCCCATTCTGATGCTTGGTTTGAACTTCAACAGATCGTCTTGACCATGTCTACATGCCTAAATGCATTGAATTGCTGCCACGTGATTGGCTGATTAGATATTTGCGTTAACGAGCAGTTGTACCTAATGAAGTGGCCGGGGAGTGTATATTCAAGTCCACACATATACAATATATTGTGGTCTATTCCAATCTTGTGAAGGCACAACACAGGACCTTTAATGAGGGATTCAAAGAGAGACAGCAAGGGAGAGAGAGTACATAGAGACTGAGTTTTTTTTTTCTCATGGTGGGCTATGAATTCGCAATGCAGAAATATAGACACAGGAGCATATTCTGAGGCCAAAAAAAGACAGTTGTCATTGTTCTTGCTGTGCGTAGGTGGGGCTATTCATTCGTGGGTGTGGAATTGTGTAAATGCAGGGTGCTGCAATATTTTAATGGTGCTATGAATGTACCACAAAAAAGTGAAAACCTGTTTTTGTAGAAACAGAAGACGTTATGGGAGGTGATAACGAGAACAACATAGATTTTCGAAAGTGCAAGGAAAACATCCACATACACAGAAACTACCAGAAATGATATTATATATTAAAAAAAACCCAGATCACAATCATTTGGTCTGGACTCCATTTTTTGTTTGTTATACATAAACTTGTGGCTTTGGTTTTTATTCCAAATAATTACCCTGCTTTAATCGGTCCAATTATTTAATCGGATGTGTCAACTGAAATTGATGCGTCTCCTAAAGCACTGCAGTAAAAATATTACAGGGCAATCCTAAAACTGTAATCAATCATTTTACATAAAAATGTGCTAAATTCCTGAATGCTAACCAGAATAATAAAAGAGGAAAACAGAACTCGTGTCAACCCATGGCACAGTCTGACACCCCTATTTTAGCACAGATCCATAAAGGGATGTAACAACACAAAGGTTTGTAGAATTTTCCATAAATCCACTCGCAACACTTATAGAAGCTTAAAATTGGTAAATGTCTTCTTTGGTTTACACACAGTGATTCAGTTTGTCTCCGATACTACAAAATGCCCAGAGGCATACTACTCTTTTCTGTCACATTTAACGCTCTCTGAATTATGATCAAAAAGTATAAGCTGCTCCTCAAAGCCCACGAGGCCTCTTCACTAGAAATTACCAGCTGACACCCAGGAAACAACATCATTGTGACATCACAATCCATGACTGTCTAGTTAAACCAGATCTGCCACATGCGTGTGATGTAACACATAAGTGATGTCAGCCATCTCTAAAGTCTCCTGAGAGGGAATGAATACTGCCTCAGAATAATCATAACAAATACGTTGATGTGTTAGTCGAATGAGTTCATCATTCATTTGAGGCTTCCGCTCTTTCATGAAACAAACCTGTGGAAAAAAAAACACCATATGAAAACAAAAGTAATACATATTTATAGCTCAAAATGAGCTCAGAGAATACATGAATTGTTACCGATTTTCACGCGCTTAAAATTCTGAATGTATTTTAGGGCGGGCTTACAAATTCAGACGTGTGTGTCGCGCATTATAAGTCCATATTAAAAATTCATTACGCATTTGGCACACCCAGACAGCAAGTGATATTGATAAATAAGAACGGATTTCGCTGGGCTGTTTGGTCCCAACATTTGCCTGGTCTCACCTCTCCTAGCATAAGCTGCATTACGCTCCCAGGAAATGAGAAAAGCAGACAGAAAGTTGAAACCAGCCTGGGGGTGGGCGGGTTTGGGGTGAGTTTGGGGGCGGGGGGGGGTGGGATGGGGCGTTCACGGCGTCAAAGGGGGTGGGGGTACCTCTTATCCCCAGGGGATGTGGGGCGGTGAAGAGGCCTGTGTCCGCGCCGCGGAGCGCTTTCCCAGCGGGATGTAAGGAGCCGACCTCCCCGCCTCTCCAGCGCTATCCTGGCTAATTAGCTCGTCAGCCCTGTGGACGCCGGGGACGACCAGCCCCAGACTCCGGCGATCCGGTGTCGCCGTGCCGACGGAATGAGGGTCAGGACAGGCCACGCTGGCGTTGGGGGAGGGGGGTGGGGCAGGTGCAACTCATCTGCATTCTGTGAGGAGAGACGAGGGGGAGGAGGAGGGGGAGCCTTTTCGACAGGCGCCTTCTCTGTTTGTGATGAACTTGGTGTGGAATCATGGAGCTCTTTTGATGAGATGTCAGATTGACTAGAGGCTGATCAGACAAGAGGAATACAAAAGAGAGTATCAGGGAGAGAAACAGATGGAAGGAGACAGCAAAAAAAGGAGAGAAGAGAGTGTTGGGAGAAAGAAGAAGCAGAGGAAGTCAGGGAGTGAAATAAGAGAGAGAAAGAAAAGCATTAGAGAAGCATCAGAATAGAGAAAACATGAGCGAAAGCCAGGGGGACAGAAAATGACCAAATGAGAAGAGTTGCATTTCCTATCACCACCCCACCATCACATTTAAACTTAACAACACATCATTTAAAATAGCAAATAATGAAATACAAAGGTAAAATTCCCATGAAAGGAAATGCAACATACTGTATTTCAAGTACAAACTGCAATACTGTGATTTAAACACAACATGAAAAAAACCATAGAACGTTTCATCGAAAGTGATTTATGAGTCTTACTATGACGATGATTCTTCTTCTTCTTCTTTGTGTTATTATTATTATAATCGATTGCATTTACATAATACATACATTACTAAACACTTCACAGTTAGATCATTTCCCAACTGGGTGCTACGTACAGCATTTGCACCAGAATGCTTATCTGGGGCCAGATGCTCACTGCACATCAGCACAGATAGCAAGGGAGAGATTATTAAACAAATTAATTTCGGGGATGGGGGAGTTGGTTGCCAGATTGAGAGCACCAGGTTGGGAATTGGCAATGCTTAATGTACCCTTAACTGCACTAGGGGATCCATTTTCTGCTCGGTCCAGTGGGAAGACTGCCTCCCATTAGCCCATCAGGTTAGCTTTAGCCCCCTGGACTGAAAGGTTCCTAGAGGTATGGCTGCTGCTAATATTAAATTAACAGACTGAACGAAATTAACTGACTAAAGGAATATAAATTCAGCTGTAGCCTATTGTCAGCACAGAAATAACTTTCCTACTGAAACAAATAAACCCTTTTTTAAATAGTAGTTTCAAGCCAAACTGAATAGTGAAAAACGTAAAGGAAGGATGTTGAGTACTGCACTATATATATCATCATCATCATTATTAAGATGAGAAAAGATATTATATATTCATCCTTATATTTTCCAAATATTTACAGTTAAGTTTAGCATATTCTATTTCTGTACAAGGGAACCTTACAGCAGAACACTGAAGGTGAACTGGTTAAGACTCCATTTTATAAATTCCAACTATTTGTGTTAAACATGAGAGTGCCCATGAAGAGAGGTGTGTGTGTGTGTGCGTGTGTGCATGCATGCGTGTCTGTGTGTGTGTGTGTGTGTGTGTCTGCATATGTGTGTGTGTGTGTGTGTGCGCATGTGTTTGGGACATTTTTCAAATACAAACAAAAAGACATTTTCAGTACTTTGTCTAAAAAACGCAAATGACCTTCCCCCAAAGTTTGGAGCCGGGAGACTCATGGCTGAGGCATTCAGCTCAGTCTTATAAGAGTATAAAGACATTTGTAAAGATCAGGCTTGGACATTTCAACAATCTCCATGACAACCAGCAGGAAAATCAATAGAGTTTCACAGCAAAGGCAGGTTCCTATCATTTGTGGAACAACAGTACTTCATTATTATGAAACCCTGAGGACACAGAATGTGTGTGTGAGCGCACGCTTGTGTGTGGCCAGGTTTTTAGGAGGTGGTAAGAGCGGTTCTGTGGAGAGGTCAGGACCCATAGCTCTAGACTCGGGACAGTATGATTGTAGGGTCAAATATTGGGCGGGCACTGATGTTGCATCATTAAGCATTTGGATGGAAAGGGGATCAATTGGGCCTG
>CM077288.1:18591823-18604323 GCA_039654925.1 Anguilla pacifica
TGTTCCCCCCCCCCCCCCCCCTTGCTGGTCTAAATAAAACTCCTGTAGCCCCGCTTCCCGGGGCCTGGGCGGGGTTGCGAGCGCCCCCGAACTTCCAATCCCGACCCAATTACTTCACGCGCTCCCGCCTTCGCGCCGAGCGCCGATCCCGCGCCCGCGACCAAAACGCCCGGCGCCTGTCGCTCGCCGTGTCTCCGCCCCTCGAACCGCGGGACGGGCGAGAAGAACGCGCGGCGCGGCGCGTACGCACGAGCCAACGCGTGACAGCGGCGGAACAAACCGCCACGCCGGCGCGTTCGCACCGCGTTTTCCGTGGCAGCCCCTTACAATGCAAGGATCTCAGATTTAACAAGGGCGGCTGGCAGGGAGGGCGCGCGGGAGAGAGGGGAGAGGCGGAGGAGGGAGAGAACAAAGAGCAGAGCTTTGGAATGGTGTAGGTGTGAATTTGTGTCTGTGTGTGTGTGTGTGTGTGTGTGTGTCTGTGCGTGCATGTGCGGACCAGACCAGACCAAGGTCAAATACTCCATTCGAATTTGTTTATACGTCAATAAAATTCTTTCAGGTTGCTGCCAGTTCTAAGAGACAATTGTGTCAATTGTTGACTAATGTTCAGAAAAAAAGTTGATATGAAAAGCAGTATTGAGCATTTGCTTTGGTTAGTCTCATATTTTGATGAATATTCTCTGGGTTCTTCAGGAGTGTTCTGGAATTTTTACTGGCATGTAACAAATTATAGTTTTAAATGCAAGTATGTAACTGAGAAGTTAAAACAAAAAATGTTACTAGCCAAAATGTAGAATGATATAGAAACATTTCGTTTTGTGTATCGTTCAAAATTGTGAGTAATGAGCAGGAATTTCACTGGAATTAAACCCCTGAATCTTCACTAACCAGACAACTGACTCATCTTCAAAAACACAAACACACACACAAACATACATAAAAACACATTTACACACATTCGCTTCTCTATAACTCATTTAGATGAGTGCACACACATAAACACACACGCAAACACACACGCACACACACACGCATACTCACACACCTGGGGACAGTCAGTGCTCGCGATCCGACAGGTGTGGGGAGTGTAGGCGAGGCGGGAACAGGGGGGACTCGAGGAGAGACACAAGCCCAAATTGGAATCCGTGTTCCTCCTAAATGTCAGTTTTCCACCTGCTGAGCCCCTGGCCGGACACGGCGACCTCTCGCGGGCCCTCCGCACAAAGGCGGCCTAATTAGAGCCCCGGCTTGACATTTTTACAACGTCTTCACCGCGCGGCGCAGACAGAGAGAGGGGAGGATGAGGAGCGCACCTGGTCTCTCACGGTCTGTCCATTAAGGCCACGGGGGGAAAGGCTTAATGAGCCAGCCCCCCAGAATCCACACCGCCCCCCCCAACCACCACCACCACCACCACCACCACCATCCCCACCCCCACCCACACCCCCCACCCACGTGCAGGTGCTGCCTGAGTCATGATGCGATTTCCCGTTTAATATTCACGCCGAGGGCCGGTTCGACGGCCGCGACGGCCGCTTCCAAACATTCGCGAGCGTCTTCGCTTTTCAGAACCGCGACTTTCTGCTGTGCCTCTTTTTTTTTTTTTAGAAGCGGGTCTTTTTTTGTTCTGCAGCCTGCCCTCATTTTGTGTTTTCTTTTCTTTTATTTGGTCGGGGGGAAAGCGGAGAGAGGGCTGGGATCGCAGCGCGGCGAGGGCCGCGGTGAGGTAAACCAAACCCTCGCACACCCCCCGGGCCCCGCACACCCCCCGGGCCCCGCACCCGGCCGGAGGATCGCCCGGCCTAATAATGACCGCACCACGCCCCTAACCCACATCGCTTATCCTGATAGCAGATACTCCTCATCGATAAAAATAACTATACACTTACGCGTTACGAGAATTCAGCAAGGCGTAAAAGTTCTTTTTAAAGAGCTTAAGGTTAAAGTATGCTACCAGGAAGGGGAAGACCACAGGTAGCCTAAAGTTCACACACATTCCTTCCCCTAGTTGTCTGTCTGGAAAGCTCTATAACTCTGAACAGGGCCCAGTGGACAACCAATCACATGCCGGCTTTTCATATCGCATCACATGTGACATATCTGTCACACGTATCGCACGTGCATCAGCATCTGTAGGATTCATGCACACCTCACATGCAATGCTAGCTTTGTTTTTTATGTTACAGAAAACACTACAGTGAATCATTTACTTAAAGAAAGACACACACACACACACACACATACACATATATCTGCACACACATACACACACACACACATATGGGCACACACACACGCACATATGTGCACACACCCAACAAGTGACTGCAGTTGACCTCTCATTTTGAGGCTTTAGCAAGATACATCTGTGAAAGGGCAAGAGTAATTGCATTCATTTGTTGCATCATGTACGCAATTCTTCAGGGATGCAAATTATGTTGTGCCTCTTAATCAATTAATTTCCATGAAATTCATCCAGAAATGCAAACAACATCAGGCACTGATTTGGCCCTAATTTACTCATTACTGGGCTGAGTCATTAGCTGACTGTGACTGGGAGGCCGCAAATGTGGAATACGATGGGCACTGTCCTGCCAAATAGGGGTTCATGCTCTTCCCTGATTGGTGCTAGCTCTCCTGTATATTGTATGTCCTGTAGGGTGTAAAATAGTCGCTGGTTCCCCTGTGGTACATTGTGTGGTATGTGGGGTGCAAAATAGCAAATGGCTCTGTTTTAGTACACTGTGTGGCCTATAGAGTCTGTTGGATGTAAAATAGAAAATGGTTCTCCTGTAGTACACTGTATAGTCTGTACAGTGTAAAATAGTCACTGGTTTTCCTGTGGTACATTATGTGGTATGTAGAGTGTAAAACAGTATTTTAGCACACTTTGTGGCCTGTAGGGTGTAAAATAGGCAACGGTACACCTGAAGTGCCCTGTGTAGCCGGAAGGTTTAAAAATAGCCACTGGTCTCCTGTAGTACATTTTGTGATATGTAGAGTGTAAAATAGCCACTGGTTCTAGTTTGAGGGATTTTTGAGTTTAACTGGGGACCCAAAATAGGAGAACAGGAGGGGGAATATTGAATTACAGACAGCCAAAGTCGTGAATTTCTAGAAGTCCCTTGAATTTAATCCTTAGGTTTCACACTTCTGCAAATCCTATAAAACCACCCAGAAATAGTTTGCTCTCACAGAACACCTCTGTTTTATTGAAATCCTTCAAAGATTTGGCAGCGCTGCATCCTTCAAGTAGGTGCTAGATTGTGCTAGGTAGTGGCTTAACCTCCCTCACTATAAAGCACTTTGAGGTACATAAATACATTAAATTAAATCCATGTCATCATTATTTTTGGAAATTGCACTGTGGGGACATATGAATTCTGGATTTCATATGGGACTTAAGCTGGGATAATCCTAGCTAAATTTCTGAAGTGAAATTTTTATTTACAACATTTACCACTTAGATTTTAATTGAGAAACTTTATGTCAAAAGCTTGGACAAATATATTTAAAATGGCATTTTAATATCCATGTGGTTAGTGCTGCAGGCGTTGGGATAGGCTCCAGCACCCTCTGCAACCCTGCCCAGGATAAGCGTGGATGGATAATGGATGGATAGTTCTGCAGGCACATGGAATGTAGATTTTTTATTACTTTTTTGGTTTTAAATTGCATGGTGAGATTTACACAAGTATAGAGATCTAGTGGCCAAATTCTGCCATGATTTCATGATTCCTCATATCAGTGGTAACCAGTGGTACCCAACCCTGTTCCCATAGGTTTTCACTCCAGCCCTAACAGAGCACACCTCATTCGACAGCTAGCATTCTTTGTTGAGCTGTTAAATAGTAGAATCAGGTGCACCGAATTAAGGTGCAAATGAAACCTACAATATGGTAGATTTTGAGGAACAGGGTTGGTTACCACTGCTATGGTTCACTTTCCTAATCCTGGACATTGTTTAAATCTGGCAATGCCTTGTGGGGCATTGGGATAGGTGGGGGGGGGGGGTTTGGTGAACAGAAGATGGGAGATTGAAAGGCTGGGATGATTGCACACACTTAGTTATCAAGCGTCATTTCAGGGTCACCAGACATACATCATAATAAGGTGGGCCAACAGAGACAAAGGATTACATCCTGCAGGATGGGGCCGGGGGGGATGGGGGGGGGGGGGGATGGGGGGGGGGAGGGGCTTGTGGTTACTCGGCTTTGGAATATTTCCTCTGCAAAGTAGGTATAGACACACACCATGCACACAAACACCATGCACACACACACACACACACACACACACCATGCACCATGCACACTCACACACTCACCATGCACACACACGCACACACACCATGCACACACACACACACACATACATGCGCATCATTCACACATACACACACACTCCATTTTCACACACACAAACACACACACGAGAAGAGAATCCTCGCAAAACTAGAGAGAGTGGGAACAGAATAGAGGCCACATTTTGAATTTCGGTCAGTGTGACCACGGTCGTCGTGGTTACGGCTCAGTTTCTATCACCAGACGAAGGGCAAAAACAAAGCAAACAACCGAAAATCAAACAATCGCAGATGAGCAAATGTATAGCCCATAGCCCACATATAGCCTGCATACCGCATCCTCCCAGAATAATTAAAATCTAATTCTAATACTCAGTGTTATTTGCTGCATATTTCCAAGGTTGGGCTGCATTACCATTTTCATAATGGGAGGGAGAGGCAGTTAACTCCACCCCAAAACGCTGTGAAGGGTTTCCAGAATCAGGGGCGATAAAAAAGCCGCCAATACCCGCTCAAAGACAAGCACAACACACACAGCCATATCCTGCATCATCAGTATGCACGTGTGCTGCAGCAAAAACAGTACTGCAGACTTTGAAGGCAGCATTTATCATTTTTATCAATCATGGTAAATGGTAAATGGACTGCATTTATATAGCGCTTTTATCCAAAGCGCTTTACAATTGATGCCAATCATAAGACAATGTGTTAATTACGAGCACAAGCAAACAGTACATATGTAAAATATCAGATCATATGTGGTACTCGAATATCAAAATGATATCAGAACAATTATAAGGCACATGGACTGCACACACGCTCTCGCCCGTGGCTCAGACACACACAGAGACCGGTCACGCTACGCGGGCCCTTATTAGCAAGATGCCCCCAGCAGGTCATGTCTAATCACCATGGTAATGTCAGTGGGCAGATGAGGTTAGTATAGTTAGCGCGCGACCCCCTTCCCCACCGATGACTGGTGCTAGGATACGGGTCGGTGGGTTTGGGTGGTGGCAGGGGGGTGGGGGGGGGAAGTGACTCTTCACCCCTCTCTGTCCTACAGGAGCAGTAGATTCTCAGCGCACCGCCGTGACGACCCCCCCACCCCTCCTGACGATCCCCCCCCCCCCCCACCCCTGGAGCTGACGCCTGACGTGCGGTGACAGGATGGTTGACATATGTTGGTTTAGCCCCCCCCCCCCCCCCCCGCCTCCCGCGGTGACATTTCGCGGCGGGCCGAGACGGAGGAGTCAGGCTCCGCTGGGCCGCAGCCAAGCGCCGGGCCCGCGCGTTCTGCGGCCGCGACGGAGCCGTGGCATTTAGACGCATTGATCAGTGACACCGGCGCTAAGACAAAAAGGATAAAAATGCATTCTGATGTCCTGGCAGGTCTGGGAGAGGAGAGGAGGGGAGCAAGGAGAGAGGGATGGGAGAGGGGGAGAGAGGGAGGGAGAGAAAGCCGGGGGTTGCTCTCTCCATTTTTCAACAAAAGTCCTAAAGGGTACATGAAAACAGGCAACAAAACGAGAGAGAACGAGAGAGGGGAAAGGGAGAGTAAGCGATCGGGGAGCCGGCAGAAGTAAAAACAGGGAGGACAGAGGGAGCGAGGGAAAGACAGCTTCCGCGTAAGAGACAGAGGAGGGGGACGGGGAGGTAAATAAAGACGGAGACAGGAGAGAGGGAGATGAACGAGAGCGGAGGGAGGAGTGGAGGGAGGAGGAGGAGAGGAGGACGAGGGAGCGGGCTGGCAGGGCCGCTCTCCCCCGGCGGCGGGTGAGAGGGGAGGAGGATTGACAGGCTAATTCCGACTGAGCGCGGCGACACTTTTAATAATGGAGAGACGCGCGTCTCCCGCTCCTCGCGGACGGCTAGCGATCGCCATAATCTCCGTGATTAGCCGTCAGATTATTGAGTGCGCCCCCCAACCCTGCCTCCCCCCCCCCCCCCGCCGCTCGTCTGGTCTGCTGAGACCGGCTCTCTGCGCACGCTCTCCCGCCACGCGGAGAGTCTTTCCACCCCCCCCGCCCCCGCTCCTTTCCGGAAGGAACCGAACCGTCCGAGACTCCCTCTCCAATTTAAGCCGCTTTCTGGGACGCGTGCTCTGAACGGCGAACCGGCGCGGGGAGCCTTCTGGGCCTCGGCTCCGCCCCTCACAGCGAGCGTCCGCCGCTCCCCGGCCCCGCGCTGCGGAGGAGGTCGGCGGGAAGGTCCGTAATGGCGGTCGCGTGTCCGCTTGGCTGGCTGAAGCGCTCCAGACACGTCGGCTTCAGGGATCTGGGGCGGGCCTCGCACGCACACTGATCTAGGATCAGGTTCGCTCTGTCCGCGCCCGAGCCCTGTCCTTTATCCGCAAAAAAGGCGAAACTGACCTGAGATCAGGGCCGGTATTCTTAAGGCCTCTCAGGGTAATGGTGCTGACCGACGGCTGGATTTCTCCCTGCGCGAATGCTAACCGCTACGACCGAAAAGGAAAAAGCGATCAGGTGACGTTTTCGCCAAAAGCCCCAGGACTGCCCTGTCCACATCCTCACCCTATCGTTCGCCGCAAACATGCGCTAGCCGCGGCAAGTCGCGAGGACACACAGAGTTGTGATTTCTCACACCTACCCCATGAGCCCGTCTCTCATTTCTCTTCAAGTTCTGTATCACTCTCCAGAACTATCCCTCGGAAACTGAGTGGCAGCCCCGGCTGTCTGTATTCGACTCTGAGTTCCTCAAATCTCAGCAGAAATAAGTTGGCTTCCGGTGCTGCCGATAGTTTCTGTGTATTCCCTGTTGTTGGGTGAAGCCAGGATGAGCTCAGTGAGCTGGCAGGGCTGAACTCCTGCAGTGCTGGTCAGGTGTTCCCCAAGACGTTCTCATCGCATATACGAGTGGAATGGGATAGCTATTGAGCAACACAACCCTGGTTTCCCCGCTCATTTTTTGTCTGTGTTTGGTCAGTACCGGCCATTTTGGCTCTGCTGCAATCCACAGGTCCATGGCAAATACTCTACTGGTCTCATTGCGGCAATTGAGTTCTCGGTTGTTTGAATAGCACTGTGTTGTAGGCAATCACCACTGCCATTATGCCTCTAATAGCTATAATATTTATTGTGTTGTTTGGGCTAAAGTGGCAATCTTGCTCGTTGCAGTAATTCCAGCCAGAGGGAGCTCTGATCAATGAATTGTAAAATTTACTACACGGAAAGTTAATGCGTATGCCTTATATACACTGTTAACAGCTGTCACATTTGCTGAAAAAGGTCTGAGAAGAGATTCTAACACCTTGCACAAGAATTATGGAACTGTGTAACACTTTCTTGTGAGCCAGTAAACACATATAGCACAAACAAGGACAAAGAGAATACTGCATCCCCGAGATTAACAATGATCTTGGATCAGTTGTTTATTTTAGCTCAGAAAGGACAAAGATGGAGCGTGGTAGCAGAAACCTGATTCTAGATCAGTACTCCTTTTTCTTTTATAAAACAATCAAGGTTTCAGCAGGGTTGTTGGGGTTATTAAATTCCAATTGAACATCTCGAAGGGGAGGTCTCCAGTACAAACTGCCAGTGCTGAGGTTATAGTAATTACATAGTAATTAACACACTAATTACAAAGCGAAAACACGTAACTGCACTGATATCTGAGGAAACGTTGCGTAAACATGATTCTAAAAATTGAAACAAATTCAGGGAGTGGCAGAAAACGGAAAGTTATTTGCTGAATAATTGTCGTTCCTCTGAACACAGCACTTCAGACCTCTTAAATGATCCTTGTGCCACGAAATGTCATGGCGACTCCGCGATGCTCCGGAACACGAATCTGTGTTGGTAATGACTGGACTAGATTTCTGATTAGAGCTCATTAGACGCCGTGACAGAGATAGAATACACTCAGCGAAGGAGCTGTCAATAACAAAATGATCTCAGTCCCCCCCCCCTGGCAGCTGCCTAATTCCTCCACCGCCCTTGGGTCATCACTATGGGGGTACATGAAAGCCCGTGAGTGAGTGACTGTATGGGCACCCATGGAACTGATTATGTCAACAGATGACTCTCGCATAATTATCTGAGCGTTTTGACCCGTCCTCATTAATCGTTTCTGTGGAGAAAGCAGCTGGCGGCGATCAATGGCCTGGCACGAAGGCCAGAAGAGAACCAGATGACCATCCTGTGAAAATCCTGCAGCTTAAAAACTGGCTGAGTCGGGTCTCTGATGAGCTGTATAAGATAGAGAGAGAGACAGCGGAGAGAGAGAGAGAGAGAGAGAGAGAGAGAGAGAGAGAGAGGCACTATGAGTTGTGAAAAGCACAGACATGGCCGTAGCCAGGGCTAGGGTTTAAGAACATTTTATCGAATCTGCGTCCAGTATTGAATCTGTTTATCGAATTCGAATCCTTTTTGAATCCCTTATCAAATCTATTAAGTGCATTTTTTTTTTGCAGGGAAGCATAACGTCCAGTGCAGGGGAAAACAATTTCTCAGATGTACTGCTCCGTGACACTCGTGTATCCTTTCCCCTCTCGTCTCTCCTCTCGTTGCTGAAGGGAACGGCGTTCGCTGCTCGCGGGCACGAGCGCTGACGATGCGGGCAGCGAACAGGGGGCCGCCATTACTTCAGGCGCTCAAATTAACGTAATGCACAGAGAGGGGAAAAGAGCAATTGCCCGATTATCGTTCAGGCTGTGTCAATGAACTAAATCGCTGCCTTAAACCGTGCAGACTGGCTAGCCTAGCCTAGTAACACTGGAGGCATGTATCACATTATGAACTGGCTGCACTCAGCAAGGGTTGAGAGCCCGACTCCAAACCGTCAGCAGCACTCTTTCTCTTTTATTTGATGCTGCGTATTTAAGTGTTTAGGCAGGGGGACCTAATGGAACCGGCTATGGTAACCCGACCCTGGTCATAGCCAACGAGGTAGGGAATGCTGAATTATAAGCAGGAAACTAAAACTGTACAAAGGAATATTATATTTTCCTCATGCACTTCTTGCGTTCTGTGTATTTAAAAATGTCATGAGCTTTATCATCAACTGTCTGTATATGGCAGTATGTTTTAAATGAATATTAAATAAATATAAATCATTCTTGAATAAAGAATACAGCATTTTGAGATCAAAAGAAAGGTTCCATATGTATGGAGTGTATTTGTATTTATTATTATCACTAACGTGTCACACCATTTCTGTCTTGAAAGATGGTGGCTACAGGTAGTGAGAGCGATCAACGGTTCACCGATATATGCTCATTTAAGGTTTGATGGCCAGAACTGTGGAAGTGGAGGGAAAAAAGATAAAACATAAAGAAGATAGGGAAGGAAAGAAAAAGACAGATGAAGAAACAGAACTAGGGAAAAGCAGAGACAGAAATAAATGGAGAGAGAAAGGAAGTGAGAGAGAGAGAGAGAGAGAGAGAGAGAGATGGGGGAGAGAGAGAGAGAGAGAGCGGGGGGAGAACGTCCCTTACTTCTATCTTCCACTTCTCTCTTTAAAGGTGGGATTGAGAGGTAAAAGACGGAACGAGCAACATAAACCCTCCCCCACAAACACCCCCACGACCGCCCCTACTCTCACACCCACGCTCCACCCCCACCCTCACCCCCCCCACGTGTAAAATAAAGAGAAAAGCAGGCTTGCAGAATGAAAGCCGGCTCTGCGTATCAGTCAGGATCTTTGTTTCCTTCTCGCGTGTTTCCACAGAAATGCCCTTGAAAGCTGAAAAAAGGGTTTGAAAGGAGAAGGCCGACGAAACCAGAGGTGTTTGTTGTCAGAGATGGTGAGTCGACCATCGCAACCATGGCAACTCTGCCGCTTTACCTTGAACCGCTCTGGCGAAGCGGCGTTCGAGAAAGATTTCTGAAAAGATGCCATCAGAATGCTGCTGTAAAGAAGGGAGGGAGAAAAACAGAAGAATTCTCACATCCCACTTCCTAAACACTTCATAATTCTACCTTTCCCTCGCACACACATTATTGATGGAGGCAGTAGTTGGTCGGCGCTAGAGCTAAACATTGCTAACGCGAAACAGCAACACAACAATAAAATGAAATGTAAAGCACGAACCTTCAAATACACGCGTGGATCAGAGCATGTGCTAAATGGACTAAATGTAAAATGAACAGATTTACCTCTGTCTCTTGCTCTCTCTCTCTCACACACACACACACACACACACACGCACAAACAAACACAGAAGCCAGGATTCAATCAGAATTTGCCCTTTAACAGGAAAAAAAAATCAAGTGTTAGCATTTTTCTTCGCAAACAAAGTTTAGGGAGCTCAGTGATTGCCAAAATTAGAAGAGAGTGAGAGAGAGTGTGAGAGAGAGAGAGAGAGAGAGAGAGAGAGAGAGGGGTAGGTCTGTACATTCAGAGAATTTAGCGCATGCTTTCATCTACACATGCATTTGCAGGTCAGCGCTTTACAATTCATTTTATTATTTTATCATTTTTTTTACATGAGCAATGTTTCACACATGGTCTGACCGATTTACAGGAAACAAAAATACAAAACTCAGTCCATAACAATGTACCTAAAATGAACTAAAAAGGCACAAAGCCAATAAATGAATGGGACAAAAAACTGCAATAAACTGCAATAAAACCAATACAGCACTATCCAAAAACCCGGCCCACTCTCAAAAGACAAGGATTAAAATAAAACTACAAGAAATCCACAGTGAAATTGCTTGTTAGTATTCAATTTAGCACATAACTTATAATAATAATAATAATAATAATAATAATAATAATAATAATAATAATAATAATAATAATAATAATGGTAAATGGACTGCATTTATATAGCGCTTTTATCCAAAGCGCTTTACAATTGACGCCTCTCATTTGCCAGAGCAGTTAAGGGTTAGGTGTCTTGCTCAAGGACACTTCGACACGGCCCAGGGCGGGGTTTGAACCGGCAACCCTCTGGAGCTATGTCACCCTAATAATAATAATAATAATATTATTATTGTTGTTGTTGTTGTTGTTGTTGTTGTTGTTGTTGTTATTATTATTATTATTATTATTATTATTATATCATAATTGCATGATTTATTATATGCTGCAATAACCCAAGGGACAGCGACTGGCACACACTCACACAAATGCACCTCAGAGGAAAAACAACCTTGTACAGATACAGCTGTTGTGTATTTTTCCTCTATATTACTTAATTTGTTTTAATCATATACAATATTTCAGTTTATATAAGGTTCTCATACAAGGCCCTTATACAAGGTCTTTTAGTCCTCATTCATTCAGACAGGCACACACATGCAGACACACACACACACACACACACACACACATGCACGCTATGCTGCTCACCCCTCCTCTTTCTCTCAACTATAAAAATGGTCGGACATATGGACACGTGGCATATCGTATAATGAGTCCAGCAGATGTCAAAGGTTAAAGAGAAACACCGTGTGAGGATGAGGGTGACAATGATGAAGGCAGCGGGGGCTGTGTTGAGAACCAGCTGACTTCAGACCAGCATCTATTCAATAACAGATGACTGGCAGAAAAGAGTAATGACTCAAAACTCCTGGATTTAAAAGTAAAAGAAAAAAGAAAAAAGCAAGGTCAAATCTTCCTACTGTTCCTTCCTGCTGTTTGTAATTCTTTTAACGCTAACATCAATGCGTTTGTATGAACTCTTGCGAAAATGTGAGGGGAAAAAAATATGTTTTCACCTTTTAGTTTTCTAACTAATACTTGTATACACAAAATTCAAATACAAAATCTGACTCGGTCTGTCTATTTCCCTTTACAAATGACTCAATTTAGCAGGAGCTATTAGGAAGGTAACCTTTTCATAGAGGACTGTTTTTTATCATTGCAGTCTTCGTGAATGTATAAAGACAAATCTGTACAAGCGGGAAGATGAGAGGCAGAGAAAGAGAGGGGGAGAGAGAGAGAGAGAGACAGAGAGAGAGAGAGAGGAATAGGAGAATAACAAGAGAAAGAGATGATCTCGAGTGTGCGATGGCGCGACACTCACTTGTCTTCATTAGGCCGTGCGGGGGAGCTTCGCCGAGGACAGGGGACAAAATGGCCGCTGGCCGAAGGCTGCGCGGCGTCACGCCGGGGCCCGGAACGTTCCCGCCGCCATGGAAGGGCGGCGCAAGCGCTCGGCGGCGCGCGGCCCCGGGGCCCTTTCACCGAGCGCCGGGGAGCGGCCTTCGCCAAACACAAGAGCCTCCTC